>JAHWFP010102606.1:6140-30665 GCA_023313725.1 Lithobius niger | reverse complement strand
AAATGAAAACTAGAACATTGCTACTTTCGGTAGCAATGTTCAAGTTTTCATTTAACCTTCGAATTATTAAGCGGTGCGATTAACTTGGCGAATGTTTTGGTGTGTTGATATCACTCCTTTGAAGGGCCGAACCATTTGGAACTTGGCGGCCCCTTTTACCAGTTTTGGTTTTTGATATGATACAAACTACCTATGTAGCCTTATATTTAAGTGAAATTACGTAAAGCTAAGAAAAGGTTAATGCTAAATTAGGCCTATTTAAACAAAATATATTGATAACAGAAAAGGGTGCCAGAAATATTTCATTTGTGAAACATCGACATTCTATCAAAAGTGTGCTATTAGCTGGTGTCTCTACTCAGCAATAGTCCAGCCTAATTGTGGTAAACACGAATAGTTTCTAGGTAAGATTTCGCCCTGCACGAAATCTTTTATATTAGTCAAAAATTATAGGCGACGTGTGGTTGCTGTTTCAAAGCATCACACGTAGCGGGGAAGGAGATGGCTTTTTAGTATAAATTCTTAAAATTTGTGAAACAAGGAAACCCATGTAAAGTCAGCAAAATTAATTTGAATAAAAAAAACAATCTATACCAAAAGCATGATATAAATTACCAAGGATGTTTGTGCTACAGCGTTGCTACAGCATTAGGATTTATTCTCGACATGACAAGTTACGCTTTTAGTTGCTTGCAGTTGATAGACTCATGTAATTTAGGACTGAACTTACAAAAAGTCAGCGCACTCCGCTCTATCTTTCTTTTTGGAGGCATTTCATATCTGTAAATAATTAGCCGTTACAACAGCAAAATTGATGATTTTTTTCGTTTGCTTTCTTCGTTCACATTTAGTCATACAGAAACCCCCGTTAGAAGAACGCGAAGAATTTTATTTTTCGGTTATTAGCAAAACCACGCTTGGTCGTGTATGCTCGTATTGTTGCGTAACCATCATCTAACGTGCATTCCTTTATTCTTACGTAATCCACGGCAACGTTAATGTTTCCTTATTTTGTTTTTCATTACAGTTCAGCTTTTAGTTCGTCTAGACTTTTACAATCATCTAAGGACCAGTGTTGAATGTTCAAGTCATTGTTGCTTGAAATCTTTGGTTACAACTTGGAAAAGAAACGATATTTTAATTCCCTGGTGGCGAATTTCAAAACCCTCCCACGCATTTGTCCTGACCCCTACAACCCCCAAACCAACAAAAGGACCATCCTCAGATCACCATGCATCCGTGTGCAAACGTTCAGCTACGTATGACGTCTCAATTTTGCGCTAGCCATGAGCAAAAGGTCTATGGGATTTAACATGGGAAAAATCTTATTAGCTACTAGACAGTAACATAAAAACAACGATATTGACGCATCTTTTTCTCTATGATTGGTGGACACTCATCCTTTAAATTTTAGTTTTTCTTATTCTCTGACACCTTTCCGTCGCATTGGGATTTATCCTCAACATGCCAAAATATGGTTTCAGTTGCTTACAGTTAACAGACGAATGTCTGCTAGTGAGCCGCCTTTTTACCATTAACAATCAATTTTTTAACAATCGGAAGTCTACAATGGGATGATCTACTGTTACTTGGCGTGTGTCTAGATTACCCGCTTTCCGAGTACTGAGATTAACAATGTCGACGCCCCGCAGGGGCCGAGCCATTGTTGAGCTCAGTACGAGGAAAGCGGGTAATAACCTATTTATCACCTAGTCGCGTAACAATTGTAAACACATTTTACATTCACTGTCATTGTTATTGCTACATCGTCCTTGTTCGCTGAAGGGGGAAAGGCATTAGGATTCGTTTTTTGTGTAAATATTGTTGCACGCACAGTCGCATTGTCAAGTTTTTTGAGCAAAAGAACATCAGCGCGATTCGTTCTTTGTTGTGCGCGTGCTGGCCCTTAGTCGATCTCAGTCGATCTGATGTAAATCCCAGTACTCCAGGTCTGGGATGAAGATATCAAGCTTGTTGCATTGTTACAAGCATTGTTGTATAGTACTGAGATCGTCTAAATTGCAGGGTGATAAACCGCGGAAACTCAATAACGAACAGCCCCTTCACACAACTTTTGTCACAAATTTTTTTTAGAAGTTGTTTGAAGGGGTTATTCGGCGTGGAGTTTCCGCGGTATGGACGGTGATGGGGGCACTTCGGAATCGAGTAACAATACAGAAATAAAAGCAGAGAACCTTTGTTGGCTAACTGGGAATTCGTTCGTTGTGCTATGATGGATGATGTTTTCGGAATCTGGAACAGTTATGCGGTAAGACAATAAACGTGTAATTATAGGACGGAAAACAAAATGGGCTCGATTACTGACAAATAAACGTACCGTATACTCAACGTGTAATAATTTTGGCTTAGGTTTAATTCAAGTTGAAAAACTCCACATTTAATAAATAAATTAAAAATAATGAAAGTCATGACAGACGTTTGTGTCAGAATGGCTAGCATTAGGCTTTGTCAAGATTTGTGTGTGGAGTGGTGGGGGTGGAAGAGGAAGGGCGTTAGGGGCAACGGGAGTTGGGCAGGGTAAGAGATCCCCACCAGCAAATGTTTGCACTGTTCAGACTGACGAGGAAAACAGCATCACATGTTCTAAATTTTAATCAAGGCTGTGACGTCTTTTTAACATCTGGAACAAGCATGATGTTCTTTAATTCATAAGCAGGCGTGATAGCCAGGGGTGATATCCGATATCATTCCTCCTTTTGCATCTCAATCCTAAACCATTGTTGTAATTCCTTCGTGTTCTATTGTTAAAAGAGGATTGAGATCGTGAAAGGTGATAACTTCAATAGAATAACCATTAACATACCACCGTTAACTAGTCCTAACTAAACCTAAAGTATAGGTAAGCTACATTCGTTACGACCTTGCGTTACTGGTGGCTAGTTCGGACATTAAATGTTTAATGAACGGAAGTCATACTGCCGGTAATACATTATTGAGAACAATTTTTAAGTTTTTTTTCCTTGTAAATTTGCAGCCTCTGATATTTTATAATATTGTGATTTTGGTTCTTAAGTTTTTTATAATTTCGTAATTTTGTTTTTACGTAATTTAGTTTATCCGTTAAAACATTAAATAGTTCGAAGAGTTTTTTTTCTGTACCTTAAGTTCAAGTGCGTAAGTCTTAAATTCTAGTGCAAGTGTGTTAGATCCTAAACCAAAAATGTTAATATGAAATCCACTAACGTTAAATTGAAGTACGAAAGTGTTAAATCCAAGTACGAAAGTGTCAAATTGACGCGCAAAAAGTATTAAACAAAAGTTCAAAACCAGTAATGTCCACTGCTCTCTCGGACGTAAAGCCAATGGGCTCGATATGGGTTAAATAAATACGGATGCAAACCTATTTACGTTGCCTTTTGGAATCATATGTCAGACTGCCTGAGCGGGAAAAAATGTATGTTTACATGTATATGTGTGCGCATTAAATGCTGCCTATGAACGTTTCCTTTTGGCCGTCTCACTATGGCTCAGCGGTAGGACCTCGGCCTTTGATTTCAAGGGTCGTGGGTTTGATTCCCTGCTCAAGCAGTCTGACATATAAGTCCAAAAGGCAACGTAAATAGGTTTGCATCCGCATTTGTGTGTGTTACACCTGTAAGAGGAAACCGTTATTGTACGTGGAAAGAGAGAGTCTGGCAAACGAGTCAGTGCCTTGTGTTGGTGGGAATTTTTTTTTATAACTTTTAAAAACTAGGAAGTTCTAACGTCACATGTAATTACCTATACCAACAGAAAGCAATCGTTAAAGGGCAATTACCTTGATTTTTACTTGCCATTTCCGAACTTTGGGACACTTGGACCAACTTGGACAACTGGACCAAAGGAGCAATGGAAACATACGGTACGTTCCATACACCACTTTCATTACTGTATCACAAGATGCTTCGATAGGCGTCATTGTAAGCTTGGAACGAACGTGCCGAAATTATTGGCAACAGAACCCCTAGTTGGAATTCCAGAACCGATTGAAGTAGTGCCAAGGCAATGGATAGCTCTAGAGCTGTCTGATGCTATCACTTGCCTGACCATGCTTGAGCTACCTCAGTCAGCCCTGGCAAACACATTCAACAGCAGGGTAGAAGAATGTATAGGTAGTGCCACTCTTTCTCTCACAACGGTAAACATTTTGGACCAAAGATGTACCTGCTGTCAAGGATTTACCGCCAGAGGGCGCTGTCGTGAAGTAACGGGAAGCGCAAAGCATCATGGGGATCAAAACTATTTAGCGTCACTAAAACAAATTGATCACGATAAGAATACAAAATTAATCGGCTTCAAATATATCGTAATTCAGATTAGGACATTAATAAATTTTAAGAAAGATCGGAACTGGCTAATCAAGTTTTATTTTTAAAAACCAACATTCAATTTTAAAACGGTTTGTCGTTACGAGTGGAGCTAGTTATCACATACGGCTTTGTGTTCGGAGTACGTTCGAGTAGCGTCCTCATCGCCCGTTCAGGTTGAAGCTTCTTCCGTGGTTTACGCTTAGTGTAACGAACTATATACAGTTTGAATCGAACACAGAATAAGTTCTTCAACTTCGGATGTTGCCAACGCACGAGTATTTCGTCTGTTTCCACAGGTATTGTTGCTATTATCATGGTTACCATGGCAACGATGCCACCATGTTTTATTTCAATTTTCGCCTCCTATCCGGACCAGACAAGTGCTGCCTTCTGGTGCCGATGGTGGAAGCAGGTCTTTTTTTACCCCCCGTTTTCAGAAAAGCGTCACTACCTACTTAATCTACCCTGTTCAACAGTTTCGGAATGAATAAATGAATGAATAGTTTATTCAGGGCCAGGGCCCAAAGCCATGCACCCTGCTACACAAGCTAAAAATTTCGGCATGTTGCAAGCTAAAAATGGCGCCTATCGCAGCGTGTTTTGATGATGCAGAGAGAAAATTGTTATGTGGAACATGTGGAACGTGTCCCCATCACTCCTTTAAATCCAATTGTTATGTAAGTGACCCAAAGGTAACAGATGCAAGTAAACATTGATATTATAACTATGTGTCTCATCTTTATTATCATTGTTCTTTATTGTTAACAATTGTGTCAAAATCCATATGTTGCAGACATAGGGCTTTATAGGGCTTCGTCGGGCAGATGACCAGGATGAAAGCTCGCTAAAACCCTTTGAACCCTCTGAAAATCCATATTACTTGATCTATTTATTGTCAAAATAGCACTTGCACCAATACACAACTATTGTATTTCAATGCTCGACTTCCAACTTGGTAACCACGAACTAACTGGTTGCTAAGGGCGATACTTTTATATTATAATCCGATCTTAGCTTTGAGGGCCAGCAGTCGATAGCCCTCTGCCTATTAATTTGAATCTAAGCAATCTGAAACTACGTTCCAAACGTTCCCAAGTTATGTTACTTAATTACTAATTTCTCCCGGTGGTTAAAATTTCTGGTTGCCCGTAAATAGGCGAGAGACCATTCATTAACTCACACATCCCTGGTTAATTAACCCACAAATGGCAACAGGTAAATCCAGTGTATTCGTTACCCAGCATTTAGATTGAGTGATACTAGAAATTACTCCCCTTTACATCAAGTAGTGCTGATGAAATTATCTACATATATAATACGGAGCATGCGGCCAAGCCATCGGCCTCGCCATTCCGTCGTACAATCAAGTACCCCACCATGTAGTGCCATCTGTTGACAGGATTCGCCTTCAAATTCGGGTTGGGACACTTTTCCAACGTCTTCGAACAGATGGCGCCACTTACCAAACCTGCCATGTCGCCGTCTATTGACGGCCTTGGACTACAAGTTCGGGTTATAACACTTTTTCCAAAGTCTTCAAAGAGATGGCGCCACTTACCAGACCTGCCGCACCGTTTTTTGGATCGTTTTCAGAAAGATATCAATAAAACATATCAATAAAAATCCAAAAACTTCTTTTAAGTCAGGCGTATTATTTTAGGCGGCAGATTGGAGATCTTTCGACAAGATAGGTTGGGTTGGCCCGGAAACTATACATAGATGAGACTGGTTTTGAGTAGTGCCGCAACTAGCCCTTTTTTTTTTAATAAGGGGGGGGGGGGGGGGAAAAAAAAATGTAGGGTCCCAAAAAACTAAACAGTTTTGTGTTCAAGGTTGTGGCCTTTTTAGTAGTTATGTAAAACTTTGTCCCTACCTCCCTCCCCCTGCTTTGCATTTAGGCCCCCCCTTGCATCCTGGGCCCGGGGTCCCTGGACTTTTTCCCCCCCCCCCCCCCCCCTTAAAAGTACCTATTCACCGAATAGCAGGATGCAGCACATTTAGTTCTATGTAGCACTTGATTTCAACAAGCGAAGGAATGCGCAAAGAAATTCTCACACAACAAACAAGTTATGTGCCTCTTTAATTATTTGGTGTAAAGTTGTTGCGTGTACGTGCAACAGGAAGCAATCACTCAAGGTTAACGATATCACTGTCACGAGATGGCGCTCATCTAGCGGTCCAAAATCTGCGTTTCAAAACAGTCGAATCATATAGAAAAAAGCACCCGTAATTTCGTTAGGCTTAACTTTACCGCTTGCTTCCTGGTGCACGTGGGCGCACCAACTTTACACTCAGTAATTAAGGAGGCGCGTGGCTTGTTCGTTTTGTACAAAGAAATTTATTTGTGTTCCTTCGCCAGTTGAAAGTAAGGGTTAGACAGAAATAGACATCGGCAAATGGCTATAGATGATTCAGCTGGTCATTTGGTGGCAAAGAGCAATATACTCACTTCGTTACGGGAGGAGCTACTCCTACGGACACCAACAATCAGTTGCGTTATTTAGATGACGTCATCATGAACCAGGGGGACAAGCGGGATGCAGGATCAAACAGCGGGGGGCAAACAGGTGGAAACGCGTGTTGTCACTACGGTGACTCATTCCGACAAACACAACTTTTTTCGTACATGTACAAAACTTTCATGAAACCGAAACTTCGGCGTTCCAACACGGATAAGACCACACCGGTCTATTCCGACAATTCTTGCATATTTGCGTACTCGTGCTCACGCACTCAATGGCTAAGCCTCGCTGACGTCACGAATTTCTGTGATCTGTAGATTCAACATGGCCGCCGTTTTCGATCTGATGAATCGACGCAACTCAGGACTAACAAACTAATGAATACTAATTATAAAACCTAAGTCGGACCGCTCCGAACGTAAAAAGTGTGTTCGTGTGCATTAAGCTACCGAATTCCAATCGACAATATAACTGAAAATGAGCACTAGACGCCGGACGGCCAGCGCTAGCTCAAACTGGCAACCATGGTAACGAGTAAGTAAGGCTTCTATGCACGATCCCGGCGGCTGATAATAGCGTGAACCGTTTCAATTGTTCTTCTTTGGTCTCAACGTCTACGCCAGCTATTTTTTTATGTTTACGGTTGTTTATTATTTACGAGGACAAGTCAGTTCAAGCTGTAGGCCTACGGGTTTGTCGGCAGTTGTTATACAGCAAACACCGCTTCGGTACCAGTCCAACAGACGACCACCCCCAACCGGAATTTTGAGTCCGTAACTGGCCGGTGTTTTAGCCATAAAATGCTTGGTTAGTTAAGGGACTTGTTTGATCAACGCATAGCTGCTTGCATTATGTTCTTTTATTATTTGGTTTCCTAATAAAGTTGTTAATTCGTTATCATATAACTGCTATCCTGTTTGCGTTGTTTACATAAGTGCAAACGCTGCGAAGCCAAACGATTATTATTGTTTAATCTCGTTAATTCAATATGCGATTTTACTACAAACGCAATTTCTTTTCCAAGCCCTTTTAAACGTAGTGTATGCCAGGGCTTAACATAAGTATTTTCTCCCCTTTTTAACAGTTTGGTGCGTGATGTTACACATTTACTAACTCCCCCAAAGTCCAAAAGGTCCTCTCTTCGGTTGTTTCTAAGCCGCCCGCCCCGGGTCAGGGGGGGGGGGGGGGGGGGGGGGGGGGGGGGGGGGGGGGGTGGGGCAGTTCTAGCTGGCCACCAACTAGCCCCCCCCCCAGTTGTTCTTTGCAATTGGCAACGTCGTTCAGTGACGTAAATCAATATTTCTCTGGGAAGGGGTAAATTTTAGGTACCCCCCTCCCATTATCCCCCCTGCTGAAAAACGTATGACCACTTCATTTTACTGTACAATTATTTTTCTTACTGTATGTAATCTATGGCTTCATAAAATAAAGTTAGAAAATAGCGAATAAAAAGTTATTTCAAGGATTTGTACGGCTCCTCCGACCCCCCCCCCCCCCATTCTTTAGGCCAGTATGGTAGAAAAGTTCAGGGAGGTTGTCTGATTTCAGGGAGCACGAACTCAGCTGAATACCAAACTGCCCCACGACGATGAGAGGACTTTTGTGATAGTTGTGGCAGTAATACAGAAAAAAAATAAAAAGCTGTGATTGTTAAGGTCAATTCAAATTCAAATTCTTTATTCTAGAGCCGTGACCTGCAGTCGTACGCTCTGTACATCACTAAGTAAAACATAGAACAACAAAAACAATTAAACAAAACCATATCACACCAACTCGCCAAACAGCCACTCAAACCACTTGTACGAATCACAGTCTGACACGGGCACAATATTCCACCACTGCCAATAACCTGGGAATGGCAGTATTACCAAACGCACACTCGAGGAGCAACTGGAGAGTCGGATGCGTGACCAACCACTTCGACAACACTCGTCTTTCTTCAGCATAGCGCCTGCAGATAAGAAGAAAGTGCTGCACAGTGTCCTCGACACCGCACTTCTGACAGAGCGACCGGTTCACCCAACCTAACCTATACTGATGCGCATGCAATAACGAATGACCAATGCGCAATCGGCTCAGGAGACGCGCCTTCCAACGTGGTAACCTATTTAGCACTGACTGGAGACTGCAAGCTGGCTGGATCGCAAACAGGAACCTGCCAGTTGCCGCCTGCTGCTACTGTTGATCCCATTTTCGCAGCTGCCAATCTCGAACCATTGGGCGCCTGGACTTCACTGACAGAGTCAGTTCCGCCCCTTCTGCACCCCCCACAACTGCCTCTCTAGCAAGCATGTCAGCTTGTTCATTTCCCCAAACTCCTGAGTGGCCTCTTACCCACCGTACAGATGGATACCCCGACTGCGATGCCAGCCATAGTTTCCATACTACTGAAAACACCAATGGGTCATCCACTTCCATGCGCTCTACCGCCCGTTTCAACATCCCTATCCCTGCCAGAGAATCTGTTACTATAGAAAAGGACGGCAGCTGCATATCTAGTGCTACATCTAGTGCCACAGACATTGCGGCCAGTTCACAAACTGTGCTTGAAGCTACCGCTCGAAGATGGCGCTTCACGCACAACTTCAAAGATGGTATCACCACTCCAATGCCTCCTTCGCTCCGATCTCTCCAAAACGACGCATCACAATAAATTTCACAATCGGTGTGCTTCGTGGCAAACAGTTGCATAACCTCTGGGCACCAGGCCCACGGTCTGACAGGACAGACTCGTCCGACATCCCATAACCCCAGTTGCGAGGCACTCTTCAAAAGCAACACCCCGTACCCAACCGCACCTAACGCACTGCACACTCTGTCACTCAGCCTCGCATAGTCACGGAGTATCATCCCGACTGGATCTTCCGCACCACGGCTAATATTCCGCATGCAAAGAAGGGCCAGCAGTTCTTCTGCACGGCAGCGTAGTGGAGGCTCGCCACATTCAACCCAGAGAGCCTCCACTGGTGTAGACACCAAACACCCCGTGATGATCCGAAGGCACTCATTGACTACTACTTGAAGAGCCTTCACATGCCGTGGCACCGAACATAAAAATGGTAGATGGTAGTCGAGTATTGACCGAACAAAGCTTCTGTACGTCGACAGAAGAGCGCCCCTGCAGACAGTTTTGTTTTGAGCCAACACTTTAAGGACAGAGGTTCTCACTCGGATCCTCTCTCGGACATTACTCATGTGCATGTTCCATTCAAGCCGCTCGTCCAGTACCACCCCTAGATAACGTACCGCTGATGATTGCTTGACAACTACCCCATTAACTACCACTGTGGCAGGAGTCCGTTTTCTAACCATAGACCGTGTGAACACTACCAGCTCTGTCTTCGCAGGTGCCAGTTGCAAACCCCTGTCTGCCAACCGTGCAACCGCAAGGTCAATAGCCTTTTGAACGTGCGGCATTATTTCCGGCACGTCCGACCCAACAAACCACATCGCAACATCGTCTGCATAACAGACGATGTTGGTAGACAGACCGAGCTCTAATAGCACATCATTAATAGCGGCTGCAAACAGCAGCGGGCTCAAGCAGGAGCCCTCTATCCAAAGTTGCTTCCATTGACCAAAAGCCATTCACCCGCGTCACAAATCGCCGCTCTCCTAACAGCGCTACAATAGCACTCGTTAACTTAGCGCCAACGCCCATGCCTTCAAGCGCCGCTCTGACCCAGTTAATCCGGACTGTGTCATAGGCGCTTTAATATCAAGGAACACGGCCACTGCCACATTACCATGGACCCACACTTCGTGAATACCTGTCAAAAGGTACAAAACCGCATCTTGTGCACTCCGACCGGACCTGTACCCAAATTGGACTGGCAAAAGACAGTTATTGTATTCTAGATGCCAGTCCAATCGCTTCACCAGCATCCGCTCATATACCTTACGTACACACGACAGAAGCGCGATAGGTCTATAATTCAGCAAACTCGATCTGTCACTCCCCGGTTTATGCACAGGGACCAAGACAGTAAAAAGCCACGACGGGGGAACTATTCCACCATCAAAGAGCTCTTGAAAAATGTCCACAACTGCTTCCTTACCCAAAACTGATGCTGCTTTAAGATCCCCATACGATACTGCATCTATTCCCACAGTACTACCATCTCTGCATTTCGACAGAGCTCCTGTAAATTCACCGTAAGTCCACGGCTGGTCCACTGCACGCTGAACACAAACATTCTGTGGCAGTTGGCCACCACTCGGTGATGCATACACACATGCAAATCGCTCGTTGTATGCATCAGCCATTGATTCACCACGTAAAATTCGTGGTCGTGAAGCAGCAACCTGCAATTCATACACCCACTGCTGTGATACCTTCACACTCTCACCGCGCAGAATTTTCCATGCGACAGCAAGCGACCCCGTCCCTTTGACCTGTTCACACAAACGATTACCATAGTTAGCCTTCTCTCTTCTGATGAGAAACGACGCCTCTACAGCAGTGCCGCGGTACACCAACCAGTGCTCATCACACGGATGGCGCTTCCACCGGCGATAAGCTGAACGCCTATCCCGCACAGCTGTGGTGCACACATTTGTCCACCAAGTCGGGTGAGTTACAGCAGACAACCCTTTTTCCCTCTTCCTTCCCTGCACATTCGCTCTTATCCGTGGAGCCATTATCCCATCACTTATTTTAGGCCGGGTCCGGCGCCTATCTCTGGGCACCATTTGTACACCCCTAGGCCGCAGTACCACCGGAAAGTGGTCACTGCCACGCTGATCGTCCGACACAGAAAAACCATACCGCTGTGCTAAACCCCCTGAACACAGGAACAGGTCCAAAACTGACTCCTGCACTCGCCCATTCTGCCAACGGACAAACGTGGGCGTTCCATCTTGGACTACCGTTAACCCCTGTGCAGCAATGGCACTGGATAGTCTGCGTCCTTTGGTGTCGATTCTAATGGAGCCCCAGTCAAAGTGGTGCGCATTAAAATCTCCACCAAGGATGCATGGTGGCGAAAACTGCTGTAGCCAGGTCGTCCATTGCAACAGCGTTGGAGTACCTACCACATGCACAAACACAATGCTGACCCATTGATTATTCATCCATACCTTGACAAAGCATGCGTCAATTTCCTGAATGGGGAAGCGAACAACTGACACTAAATATGGCACTGTCCATTTCACTAAAATTCCCACTCCCTTCCCCGAGTGAACAAAATCTGCCTGAAAAGGTGCCCCATCAAAATTTTCTATATGTCCTGTCTCCTGTAAGCCTAAAATATCAACACACTTTAACATTTTTTCAACCTCATTAATCTTACTGCGCATGCCACGCAAATTCCAGGAAGCAATAGAAAACAGATTGAATGCGCTCAGAATAGGTTAGGTTAGATTAGGTTGGATCCTGTTGTGCCAAACTATCACTCCGCTGATGCATCGTGGCAGACTTAACATTCTCACATATTTGTGTATCTGCTGACCACTCAACACAACTCGAAACGACTTCTTCTATTACTCCTACTTCCAAATGATCCACAAGCAGGGCTCCACTCTCATGACACACTTCACCCTCTCTTGATTCCTGAACACTCACTTCACTCATTTCTTCACTTGGTATTTCTTCCTTATCATTTCTTGGTCGACATCTGCGCTGCTCAACTTCACACACTTCTGAAACTTGCATTTCTTCCTCCTGCACTTGCACATGTACTTGGTCTTCTTGCAATGTCGCACTAGCAACACTGCAACTTGGTGCTTCACACTTATTGCTTGATTTCCAGTTCTTCCTACCTCGTTTCCGTTTAGCAGGTGGTTTGATCCACTCCCCACCACTATCTTCTCCAGAACCGCCTTCTGCGTACGAATGATCGGCATGGTTTTCACGCTGCTCATCAATTTTCCCCGCTGCGGGTCGCTTGGCCATGCACCCCAGGCCTATCAACTGCACCACTTTCTGCTGCTACTTTTGTTGACACTCTACGTTGTCCTATGACACTCCGATTCTCTGCTTCTTTTGCCTCTTTGATTTTCATAACCTCCCGCAAATGACTGCAGAGATCGCGTGGATCTCTGTAGGTCCCGCAGGCAGCACACTCAAGGCTCGCGCACGTGCGCCGGAAGTGACCTCTGAGCCCACAACAAAGGCACTTGGGAGGCCGGTCAGGGATGGTCACAAGGGCTGGGATGCCACGCACCAAAATGACATCTGGGACGTCTCCAATTGTAGACGATTCATGCAGCTTAATCTTGATCTGTCGCACACCCGTATCACACAGGGCCTTGCCCCGCACAACCATTTTTTCAAACACATGCGACTCCACATCGCCGATATCTCCAAATGCCCTACTTATGTCAGCCACAGACACTCCACTGGGCAACCAGTGGAGGCGTGCCTCCAGTCGCTGCTCTTGCAAGTCGTAACTTTCCACTTCACACCCATTAATCATCATAGTTGCTTCCAATAATTTTCGTTTTGCTGCAGCTGACTTCGTTACAATCTCAAATGCATTGCCAGCCCTCAATGATGCTACCCGTAGAATCTGATCCGCACCAATCACACTCTCCACAGTGTAGTACACCTGCAAGGCTGGGTAGGGGCGACCCGCTTGGCCACACAACAACATCACCGACATGGTCATGTCTACATTAAAGAGGCTCCCTCCATAAAGCTTGCGTAACGTGAGCAGATTATGAGCACGGTTTCGTTTCTTAGCCACAGTTTCTTCATCATCACTCACTGTTCTGGACGCACTTGGAGTGAAAAGATTCTTCACTGACTGCAGGACAGCCTCTCGTTCTTCCTCACGTCCCGCTCCAACTTGCATCGCAGGTTGCCGCAGATCCTCCACTCTTACTACCCCAAAACGCCGAACATCTCTTTCCTGAATTCCACGTTTTCTTGCTTCACGGAGCACTGCTGAGTATGTCTCACTTGAAACAATTCCTGTGTTCATATCCTTACTGGTTACTACTTTTCCTCTGTATAGATCCTCTAGAACAGCATCAACCTCTGCTGCTATTCCTCCAGGGCTGCGGCCGCCATCTTGCTTCATATTGTTATTCAGCTGCCCTGTCTCACCTTCTGGTCTCATCCCATACTGGCGTACATCGGCTTCTGATACATTTCGTCGACATGCCTCTTGCATCACCAGTTCATATGTGTCCCTGGAAACGACTCCTGAATTAATGTCTTTACTCGTCAGTTGCTTTTTCAATAACATCTCTCTCAAGATAGCTGACACATCCTCCGCCATCTTTCATTTTCGTTAAGGTCACCTATTGATTAAACAATGGCTCGGCTGGAATTTTAATTATCCGTATTAATAATGTTGTTGGCGAAACCCTGCTGGGAAACACTTGTTTCTTAATCCACCGTTCGAGAAACGATATAAATATTTTAAAGGGCCCCAGAAAAACAATAGTGTTTAGCATCATGGTAGGTAGACGTAATACATTGCGCAACGCAAATCAATGCATTCGTAAAAATGTCACGCACATGCGCACAAAAGTACGCATAAAGCCAGAAGCTCCAGTGACGTCATTTGGCGGGGAAAAAAGATAATGAGCTCGGGAATGACCAACCTTTCCTAATACTATCGTTCCACTCGACCTTGGATAAGACCAGGGGGTGGCAACTGTACTAGAAGCAATGCATTACAAACCTTCGCAATGTGCCTTCCATCCAACGCTTGGCCGACGTCAACAACGAAACATGGCGCCAGCCAACTTCCGGTTCTTGTCTGAATGACATCTGATGAGATTCGCCAAAGGCCAATCCTACAATATATTTATTTATTTATTTTATTTACAAAATTATTGTAACCCCCTATAAAAAGCATAACAGCAATTTCAGTTTAAAACAACAATTTTGCGAATTTCATTCAGGCAAAAAGAATATGGCGGCGCCTGTTAATGTACCCCTTTTGCGCCTGTATCGTCTCTGCTCTCTCCCGAATGAGATTCGTGAAATTGTTGTTTTAATTTGAAATCGCTGTCATACTCTTTGTAGGGGGTTACAATAATTTTGTAATTAAAATAAATAAATAAATATATTGTAGGATTACCATATTCTCTCTCTCTCTCATATATCGTTCTAGAATACACATCCTATAATTCACCATGCTGTCGTAATTGTGCGATTCAGGTAAATACGTCTTGAGCAGGTTACCAAAAATGTGAAAACACTGTATATCTTAAAAATGATGCAAAAGTCAATTTCTAATATCGAACAGCTATTGGAAAATTAGTGCAAACTTTTTTCCTGTGCTGGGATAAATTTGTAAAGAGTATCACAGTGTAACTGTAGCCATGCGTGTTTTTCCCTACTCGTCGGACTTGGGCTCCTCGAACATTGTGTACCCCATGCTAATCATTATGGCGGCTGCCATCCCATAATCTCAAAGCGGAGGTATCGGAGCTCGGCGGTATCGAGTATCGGAGGTATGATGGCTGTGCCTTAAGCCGTGAATCTGCTAGCCGGTAGACGCAGTTTACCATATATCGTCCTAGTTAAGACACACTACAACCTAGGAAGATATATGGCTGCGCCAGCGTCGAGGGCCATCTTGTTCCCATTTCATAAAAGTTATGTGCGTCCCATGGATGGTCCTAATAAGCCACCGTACAGTTGCAATCACGTACGGTGTTTACAAGCTTAAAAGCTTTAAAATGGCCGGCGAACAAACAACAATAAGAAGAACGAGGGAGAGCGCATTTCGTGAAGGTGCATTGTGTGAGCCAACATTTACCACATACGGTTTGCAAAAAATACCACAAATTGTTTTGGCAGTTTGCGACAGCGCCATGTTTATTTGCCGGCTATCTCTGAACTCCAATGTGGGCCAGCTTAAGCTACGATTTCCAGCGCCATGTTGTCTGTGCTACTGCTTCCCTAGAGCAGCGTCAAGTGACGTCATATTGGCTACGAGACACCATTTGGAGGTAATAGCTACAAGGTGCACTAGAAGTAACGGAAAACAACGGCACTTCTAGTCAAGACAGTGCTTTGAGAGCGGGTTTCTTAGGCTTAAAAGAACGTTGTTTTCTCCAAGAACAAAAATAGCGCGTTATAGGCTTAAGAAATCCAGTCTAATAGCATTAGCTTCAGTAAGACGACCTTCTTTTCGCCCTCCAGTGCTCCTTGCAGCTAACACAGTAACTGGCTCCACCATAGAGTTATACACAATAACACTACATTGTGTCACTGCCCTATAGCAATACCCAGGGAGCTTGGATTACATGTAGCTTTGATAGGATGGACCCACTTACTATTACGCTGTACCGCGAGAAACCGTGCGAGACTTTGGTTGCTGCTTTGCATACTTCAAACGCGTCTGACGTTTCTGCTCCCATTTTTCGCGCCATTTTACGGATTCTTGCATCCAATGGGCTTTTGAATTTTCCGATGAATCGACACAAAATTGGACTAACAAACGAACGAGTACGCATCATCAAACGTAAGCCGGTCCGCTCCAATTGCTTAAATTGTTTTAAAGTGCAATAACCTACCAGCACAATCGATAATGCGACTGAAAATCGCAACGTTTGTTATCAGAAGGAAAGTACCGTCACAAGCACAGGGGCTTGGCACAAAATAGGAGCGGCCAGAAAAAAAAAACTGCGAGCGTCACTACCAATAATATTATATAGTAACAATAATAAGAAGGGCACCAATTTTTCCAAGGACAAAAATTGCGCTTTCACTACGAACGAACATTGCTCACGTACTATAAGTCCTAGCACCTTCTCATAGGGCTAATTTTTAAATGTACTCTTGCTTTGTTCCAGCAACACAACAAACACCCCATTTAACGTCCAACAAAAGCACGTTTTTATACTTTAAATATGAAAAAGTGACCGTATTTCGCTAAACCAGTATTTGATGGATAGAAAAATATCACTGCATTCGCCGATACAACCGGTCTTTTCTTTGTGAGTATATAGGCGAATCATGAAAAGTATTACCTTTTTGGAAACTACAAACCTCCTTCTACCAAACCGATGCATTTATTTTTAAATTGTCGTAATAATTTAGCTGTGCGATAGCGAAAAACCCACCGACATAAAACAACCATTGCATCATGAACATCGCCGCCATCGTTACGCAATCCCAGAATGCATGGCGCAATGCGTACGGACTTTTATCTAAACATTCTTCCGATTGGTTGAATGGCTGGCAATGCCATCTAATTAACAAAAAATGGTTAACTGTCTGGTTTAACACGTTAATTATTTTTATGTATATTATTGTAGAATTTGTTTTGACATGAGAGTTAATTTAAATATGACCAATGTGAGGAAAGTTTAGTCAGAAGTGCGTATCGCATTGGCGCTATGCATTCCGGGATTGTATAGCCATGGCGGTGGCATTGGAGGTGTAAGGGCGCGTTTATGCAACAAGACCTTCTTCTCGCCGAACGCTATTTGCTAGGCAACCGTTATTTATTTACGATTACTTTCCCGTTTCTGTTAAATGAATGCGGTAATAGGCAACAAATTAAATGTTTTATAAATAACCACGCGGATAAAGAAGAAAGTGCAGCAGTCATTTTAAACATTGGTACAACATTGTTGCCATTTCACACTATTTCCAAAATGGGTTATTCTCGCTGAAAAAAACAGCTTCTAGCAGTGATCAAATGACGGCTGAATAAATAGCTTCTCGTAGCAAGGCTTTCTGGATGTAAAGGCTTAACGTTAGAAATTCGACGGGTCGTCCAGTTAGCCACCGATTCTTCCACCAGTCGCGCTACTTACACCCCAAAAATGAACTGCTCTAGCATGCGGACTGAACTGTGAAAGGTACATGTGACACGCGAAACGCGGATTTTAAACTTGAAACACTGCATTGACACCAAATTATTAAAGTTTAACAACAATGGCTTCATGCTACGTACCTCTTTGTTCACTCGACGACAAAAAAAAAGCCTCCGGAGGTTTAATTTCATGAATTTCAAGCAGAAGAACAACCAAGTACGTGTGTATTGTACTGTATGATACGCTACGGCGTTTTCTATTCTCATAAAAAATGTGTTAAACTATCATTTGACGTAGCAGTAAATCGTCCCAAGGCTTCAAGAATAGTCACTATTACCGTAAAATAATGTTCGTTTAGCGCTGCAACACCGGTAAATCTAATAATGAGAAGATATCACGTTTTTGTGCATCCCGCTAAAACTAATCAATGCTACGATTGGGGTTTTTCGTTCTTCGTGCTTTCAGTTCAGCGCAACGCTTGGACGATGCGTCTAGCATGCTACGTGAAACCGAGCGTTAAGTCTTTTAAATATATACAGGTAGTTTTAAATATATACAGGTAGTTTTAAATATATATAGGTCGTCTTGCTCGCAGCGAGAATTCAAAATCCAACATGGCGTCCATTTCGTGGCTATCGAATCGAAGACAAACCATCGAATGCCGGCATACAAAAAACAGTCCGTCGTTTTGTACTGCAGTAAAAATTGTTTTCTGGTTGTCATAAATCGACGCTCAAATGTTTCAAGCATCGAACGCTGTGTCACGAGGCATGAGGAGAAGATTTGGGTCTGCGTCGTTGCCATGGTTACTAATACGCATAGACAACTCGAAAGCCGCATACTCCGGGAAAGGCGAGAAGCAGCCATCAGAATTAGTCTTGATCAAGTAAAAGCTAGTGAGCGAGAAAACTGTCGTTGCGTAAACGAGCCCTAATGGTTGTTTTGCATCGCCGATGGCTTTTCCGCCGTCGCACAGCTAAATTATTACTACAATTTAAAAATAAATGTATCGGTTTGGTAGAAGGATGTTTGTAGTTTCCAAAAAGGTAATACTTTTTATGATTCGCGTGTAAATTCACAAAGAAAAGGCCAGTTGTATCGGCGAATGCAGTGATATTTTTCTATCCATCAAATGCTGGTTCAGCGATATACGGTCACTTTTTTATATTTAAAGTATAAAAACGTGCTTTTGTTGGACGTTAAGTGGGGTGCTTGTTGTTTTGCTGGAACAAAGCAAGTGTACAGTTAAAATTGAGCCTAATGGGAAAATGATCGGACTAATAGTACGTGAGCAGTGTTTGTTTGTAATGAATAGTGCAATTTTTGTCCTTGGAAAAATTGGTGCCCTTCTTATTATTGTAACTATATAATATTGTTGGTAGTGACGCTCGCGGAGTTGGCGGAGTTGTCTATTTCCTGGGCGCTTCTATTTTGTGCCAAGTCCCTGTGGTCACAAGCGAGCATCGTAAACGCATGCCATTGTTTTGGTTTCAACGCAACTACGTCAGCTACTCTCGTCTCGGGTGATCTGGTAAGAATTTTTCGTTTTGTTTTAATAATGTGTAATTTAACGTTCAGCAAAGATTGAGCGATCAGATATTTCATAATTATTCATTAATTTCGTTAAAAACTACTGGCTAGTTAAAACAAACCTTTTTTGTTGGTTTCGAAAAACCAAGCGTCGTCTGCTTCGAGGATTGGTTTGGGAGCAAAAACGTCACTAACTGAATCTCGCTCGTGTTTACCTTACCACGAGAAATAGCTGTGCTATAGCTCAGACGCGTTCACCGAGTGGGGCCACCCTATCAAAGCTACGTATAATCCAAGCTACCCTTCTGTAAAGTTACGTTGCGTCTGTAGGAACTGCTACAGCTTTCCCCCTTTAATCGTGGAACTGGTTTTGAGTAGCTCTAACTAATAACGACCCAAGCGGGCGGACGTGTCGTCCGTCTTGAAAGCTACCGGTGTTCTGCTCACTGTATCAATATGATTTTGCACGGACGGCGGAAATTTAGCAATTGGGACGAACGTGTGTCCGATTACAAAAGACTCAGCGGATCGATCCAAACTGGCAGCCGGGCTAACTTACTGATCACACAAACACACAGACAGACACACAAGCAAGGTCGAGCTCAAGGAGGAAATTAGGAAATAAAATGCAGCATTCCCCGCGCGCAGGTGAACAAATTTGCATACCCAGACTGAAGCTGTTTTCAAGCTGAAGCATCTGGATGAATGGGGAGGAGCGAAACAACGGAATTTCACGTCGTCTTCCACTCGACATAAAAGACTTAATTAGATTTTAGTAGTTATCAGATTGCAATTTAAGTTTGAATGGATAAGAGAATTTAGTTATACACGACGTAGAAACGGAATGACATGCCAAACAACGTTTTGTGAAAATGTAATGAAGAATACGTAATGCTGAATAAGGGCGACGGGAAGACTTGATTTTTGTTTACGCGATTAAAAACTACGCAAATATTTATTAAAGAAACCAGGGGAAAGAAAAACAAACAACGTAAATAATTAAAATGAGCGTGAGGAAAAAGAAAATGCCGCCTGCAAATATCTAGCTGAGACAAATCTGCTTGGAAACCTGGAGAAAACACCTATCATTAAGGGAACGGCCTTCTCCCGTTCGAAACGGCGACTGGTAGAAAGCAACCAGACGATAGTGGCGGAACAAGTACGCTTCGGGCCCGGGTGCAAGTTAACCACAAAGGGCCCCCGAACCCACCCAATAGGAAAATAATTATACAAAATGTGAAAAAAAAGAGGTTCCAACCTTAAAATTTCTTTATGCATGACATTTTATTTGCGTGATAATTTCTCAAAAGGTCACTCTAGAGCTGTCTGCTCAGCAAATACATGAAACATTGTTGCAATGTCCAAGTTTGTAGCTTGACGGTTTTCTTGAGGTAGCTTAAGACTGCTCTGCTCTGCTCCGCCAGTTCGTGATGCAGCTAAACTAATTATTGTGAGGTTTTTTTAATACGGTGATTGTTGGCTATTGCCTTAACGGCTTTTTGTGAGTTTGCGGCTAATCCGTTTAAATTCATCGGCAATTCTGTATTCTGATGCTATATTGTGCAGGGTCTTTGTAGGGCCCCTCGTAAGCCAGGGCCCGTGTTGAGCTGATGGTCCGCACCTGACCGATGACTTGAGCCATATACCGCGATCACTGGCAAAAATGTTCTTCGCCAACCATCCCAAACAGACAAACACGCACAAAATTTCAGCTCAGTCGAGTATTCCACCTCGCTTGCTTAGCTCTCTCGGCCAATCAATAATTGTTGCAATAATTACTGTGATGGACTGTTTAAATGTTTTCAGGGCTCCAGACCAATTTTACTAGAAAAAAATAGGAATATAGGAATTTTTTGTTAAAAAAATAGGAGCTTTATAGGAAACTCAAACAAAATTTATAGGAGGTTTAAGGTTTATAGGAATAATTAGCCTGGGTGCAGTGAGTTATTGCGGCCTTTCAATTTTGTTGTTGTCTACAATGCAATAAGAAAAATATTTTTTTTTAAAAAGCACTTTTGAGTACACATACACAGTTGGTACACAGTTGATTGGCCGCTCGACTGATTCATGTTCCATTTTCGTACCATGCTGCAGTGCCAGGAGGGGAGGGGGGGGGGGACGTCGATGTTCATCTTTTCCGATCCAAATAACTATCGTAGCAAGGAAACACACCACAAAAAGGCAATATTTCGGTTCGGAACAGAAAAATATAGGAAATAAATATAGAAGCTTCATGATTTATAGGAGCTTTACAGGATTCATATAAAAAAATAGGAAATGCAGGAGGACTGGGAGCCCTGTGTTTTCTAATTGTGTATTACCGTTGTTACACCCTGCTATTTTCGAATTTTTGTCACCTTCACCACCCGTTTCTTGATTTCCATCTTGAAAATTGACACCATCACTTTAATTCCCATTTGAATTCAGTTGTGTTACATTCCCATTACTGCGATTTTTGCGATACCTGTTGTCCTTCTTCCCATTCTGTTCATTTGTGTTAGCATCACTGTTATTTAAATTATTACCATGATCATTACTACCCAATGGGTTACCTCGTCTGGCATAACAGTGATCAACAAGCTGATAAGCAACAGCATCGACTGTTATTGCGTTACCTTTATCATTTAAAAAGGCTTCGCTTCTTCAGGAAGTTTTCCCATGAACTGGGTTAAAATCACCAATTCAAGTAACTTATAGCAAGATTTTATAGGATTGGAGAGGAGAATTTGTAACTCTTAAAAAGTCCCTATTGAAACGTGTTACATTCATTCCTATTAGTTCCGGCCGAGTTTCCAGAGGGGGCGCCACGCGTTCCAGGGATAATTAGTGGGTATGGGAGCCGCCCCAATGCCAACCCCAACCCCACAGTTAAGGGACAAGCTCGAAAATGTGCCGTGGTGGTAGTCAAGGGGTTACTGGAATTCCAAATTTACCTTAACAGATGGATCAAGGCTAGAAGTCGTGGTTCAGTTTTGGTGTTGGTTTAATGTAACATATGAGCGATAGTGTGCTCTGGCTCGCCTGAAGTTCTTGGGCGACACTAACCTCGGCTTAAGGCCGTAAATGGAACGTCAACGGCATTAGGCTTACTTGGGGAAATTTGGATTTGTTAGTTTCGGGAAAATTTAGTTAAGTTAGTGACAGCTAAACAAAGTAGCGACGGGGTTGCAGTGCAGGACAAGCAACAGGATTGGTCAGGTTTGAATTTAAGTTAGGGATAGGGGAAAATTCTAATTGTAGGGCCGAATTTACCTTTGGATGCGGGGAGTTGGAGAGTTGGAGGCGGCATGGAATTTTAGGTTAACAGCTAATTATTAGGAGCACCAGGCGGATGATCAAGCGAGCTCGAGCGTTACAACTGATTGCATTACGCACAGACAAATCATAGCTATGTTTTGTTACAACAATTGATCAAATTGGATTATTTCAACTAACAATGAGTATTAATTTTGGAAAACAAATGGCACATTACAATTTGACGTCATGTGGACTTCGGGCTTGGCAGATTACACAAATGACGTCAGCGTGACCTTGCTGGGGTGGTAAAATTCCAACGTTGAAATCCGGAATTAAACTCGCAACACCATGTGGTAATTTTTTCTCATATTTCGGTCCAAATCTAAAGTAAACTAAATTAAAACTAAGCTAAATTAAATAATAATTAAATACAAGCTAGTTTCGTTTAGTTTAATTTAATTTTAGGCTGAAACTGAGTAGAAATTCCCACATAAAACTCATGGCGCCCTCTATAAACTTAGACAGAACTAATAGGAATGAATCTTAAGACGTTTCAGTTGGGGGTCACAAATTCTCCTCCACAACCTTATAAATTCTTGCTTATAGTAATTGTTTAACAGTTCTCTGCTCCCTCCCTCTCAATCTACGACATATATATACGTCATACATCTTTAATTTGTACCAATAATCAACACAAGCTTGTTTAGCTGACTTCGTTAATGGTTTCAGTTTCTGCCTTAAGGTTTTATCCGACGTCTTTAACCGTTGTAAAAGAGCATCTTTAACCTTGTCAAAATCCTGAAATTTATCGTCACTGAGTCTTGCCACATTTTCTCGTGCAGAACATTAGCTTTACTGCTGTGCTTCTATAGGGTTGACAAGGACAACGGGCCCGGTGGCCTAAAGGGGTCCCACCCAGCACTCTTTCAAAAAAAATATTACAATGCTAGAATACGCAAAAACAATACTCTCGAAGAAGCAAAGATTTCTTCGTGTGCTGCGTAGCCTCAATCTCTTGGTCTGGTGCTGGACTCATAGCAGGGTAGATTAAATAGGTAGTGCCGCTCTTTCTCTCACAACAGTAAACATTTGGTCCAAAGAAGTACCTGCTTTCAGAGATTTACCGCCAGAGGGCGAGGTCGCCAAGTAACAAAGGCGCAAAGCATCATGGGGTTCAAAACTATCTAGTGTCACTAAAACAAATTAGTAACGGTAAGAATACAAAATTAATCGTTTAAAATGAGCCATAATTCAGATTAGGACATTAAAATCATTTTAAGAAAGATCAGAACTGGCTGATCGTTTTACTTTTTTAAATCCAACATTCCATTTTTAAACGGGTTGTCATTATGAGTGGCGCTAACTTTAACGCATGGTTTTGTGTTCCGAGAACGCCCAACGAGCGTGCGCTTCGCCCGTTCAGGCTGAAGCTTCATCCGTGCTTTATGGTTATTTTAACGATCTATATACAGTTTGAATCGAACACAGAATAAGTTCTTCAACTTTGGATATTGCTCACGCACGAGACTTTCGTCTATTTCCGCAGGTATTGTCGCTATTACAATGGTTACCATGGCAACGACGCTGCCATTTTTTATTTCAAATTTCGGCTGGAACGCGGACTAGACGAGTGCTGCCTTCTGGTGCCGTTTGTGGAAGCAGGTCTTTTTTTGGGCCCTGTTTTCAGAAAGCGTCACTACCTACTTAATCTACCCTGACTCATAGTTTCATTCATGTGACGCCCAAGGCTGAGTAGCTATGTTTATAATGTTTGGTCGCTTTGGATTTTTTCCCCCTCACAAACCAAATTCCTAGGTTTGTCATCGATTCTTTGTAATTTCTGTTTTTTTGAGTGGGGCCTCCTGAATTGTTGGTCAATGGGCCCACCCGCCAGTGGCCTGTTTACGCCACTGCTGCAGAACCACTGAATAATGTCTAATGTCTACTGAATAAGTTTCCGGTGAAAATTTCATAACACAAATCCTGACAAAGCTGGGTAGAAACAACACAATATCTTCCCTGTTATTAGGGTTAAATGCCTGACAATAACCGTTCTTGTCTAAGTTACCATTACTGAACTGAGGAACGTTATTTTTGTGGTTTACAACACCAGCTTCCAATGCAAGACAACACTTTCTTTTAATAACCGTCTTTCTTTACTTGCTAAACATTTTCTTAATTTTCTTTTTCTACGGGCTAAACGTTTTTTATGCGCAAAATCTAATTCGAATGCCTGCTAAAACAATGACTGATGCATGACA
>JAHWFP010102605.1:0-15614 GCA_023313725.1 Lithobius niger | reverse complement strand
TCACGCCTGTGTCACTATTTGTGACATACACTGACCAGTGGGTAGCAACGTTGAACACGAGCTAATACGCGATCCAACGTGCTATGATGTGAAAATTATCATTCAAAAACATACGACCACTTTACAGCGAACCACCGTCCTCAAACCAAATTCGGTCCTCAGTAGGCTTCTACAGTCAACATGCATGCAATGCAGGAAAGCCCACTGGACAGGCGGTAGCGCTTGTAGCGGGCAGTGCAGTGCACTGTTTCGGGGCAGTACGTATCCTCGTGAGACAAGACATTTTTCTCAGCCATGTTTTTTTTCCCCGTTTATCGAAGCATGCCCTGTCACATCTACACGCGGTCATTCTATAAAGTTAATGCATACCAAGTTCAAATCGGAATCTCGTAGAGCCTACTTTTCAGCACGTGTTGTTCCGGCCTGGAACTCACTTTCGGACTTGGCCGTAACGAGCACTTTTCTGGCTCTTTTTAGGCGACACTTTACCTCAGCAGTGCTTCGAAACTTCGTAAAAAGACCCGAACACTTACCCCAAGCAAGCTCTGCGATGAAACACTTTGTTCTTCTGGCGCCTGTTGTGGGACCACGTTTCCTTAGCATAGGGTTGGTGTACGAGAGCCTAGGTCCCTTCCTGCTCCTAACCACCTATTGACCTGACCACACCACTTTTTAAAACGGTGCGTAGATCGGACTTCAGCAAAGAAGTAATTGCACGAAAACCACAGGGACTATCCAAACCACACTTTGCAAGCAGTAGCGTGAGTGTCTGTACAAGGTTTAGCAAAAAAGAAATCTAGAATTGGACATGGGGTTGAGGAACCATCAGGTTGACAAAATGGGCCAATAACCCAGCACCGAACAATAACGAGATAGCGAGGTCGTTCTAATTGTTAAAGGCATTCGATTGTTAATTTAGTTGTTGTAGTAGAGCGTATGGCTTTGGGCCGCGGCCCGATTAAATTTAATCGGCCTCACTAGGCTGCAGTGGTTTGAGTTATTACTAGCCTGTAGTTATGTTTTGGGGTGTGGATCCACACGGGCCAGGACCCCGTAACAAAATTTTCTGGCCTCACTAGTAGACATGTGTCTGTTAACTGTAGCATATTTTGTAAGGCTGGGCCGATGTCCCGATCTTTACCGATATTTGTAATATCGATAGAAATCGGTATCAGTAAATAAAACCAAGATATATCAGTAATAAACCAAATTGAAGATATTTCCACTTCTCGTCAACCGAATTTGACGTTAGAATACACCATTTCAAAGGTTTTTTTTCACTGTTTTCCAATGGTCCAAACCCCAAGCAGCTGACTCTTATTGTTTAGAAATTACAATGCAAAATGTTAAATTTTATTGGTGTTTTGTGTTTTAAAATGATTTTAGCATATGCAATACTATTTTAAACCAATATTTAAAAAATAATAATTATGTGCATTTAGGCCAATACTTTATTTATGCAATGCTTTCAAAAGCATTTTTTTATGAAAACATACTCCAGTATTACAGTTTTCGGTTAATTGGAACCGGGATGGTTATCAGTGATTGAGATTTGGTATCGACCCGTTTCATTTAATGATCGGCTCGGATAGAAAAAAGCTGATTGGCCAAGCCTTAATATTTTGTCGTGTTGAGGATAAATCCCAATGCGTCCGAAATTCAAAATGTGGAAAATGTAAGGGAAAGGTTCAGGGATAAAGAAAAACTAAAATTTAAACGATGATTGTCCACCATTCATAGAGAGAAATATGCATCAATAACGGTTTCATGATACCTTCCGTAGTAGTTAGCTACCTTGACGGCCTTTTCCTGGTGAATGATATCACTACTTTCAACGGTCGGCCCCTTTTAGGTCAAACAGCTAAACAGCAAAACGGGTGGAGCCCGCTCCATTATGTCGACAATGGAAGTCACGACGGCCCTAGAATAATTAACCAGTGAAAAAATAATTTCTTAAACGATGAAGGAGCGCTGATTGAATGAGCGAAGTGAACGAAAATCAGCGTTTGTAGAATTGTTTAAACGATGCTTGAGCACTAAGGATCATATTGGTCTTTTATGTAACAGTCAGCGAATAGTCAGCATAGCTGGGCTGGCAGTTCTAGTTATCCTTTAAATAAGATTCTGATATACATCCTTTGCTTTTAAAGTTTGTGGCGTAATTGGTAATGCATGTTGCATTACTCAGCATAACACAAAATAAATTTAAAAAAAACAACTGTTACCTACAAGCTGTATTATTTCCAATCAGGTCGTCCATTGAAGACCGAGAACTGCTACCCGTACGTGATTTAGGAGTCTTAAAGGCGTCTGTTCACATTTTCAGCTCCTAGATGTAGCACCCTAGAATCTTCGAGCAATATAAAGAAAATATCGGCAAATTTAAAAAAAGGAACAACACTAGGTAGCAGCGCCGCGAATTTTCTAAACTAAAACGAGATCACGTGACCCACATCAGCCTATTGGATGACGGAGAATCAGGATCGTGGATGCTGTGTTTAGAATGTGGGCAACGCTATCGAAATGGTGAAATGGCGCATTTAAGTAACCAACAACTACAATCAGTTTGTAGTATGTCTTAGGCAATCACAAGAAACTTTATCACAATACACTGCAAGTCAAAAAAAAATTGAATGCACGTTGGCAGTACCCATAACTCGCCTGAAAAATCTTTATGCATACACGAATACATTTCTCGGTATTTTAGAGATGTGCAAACGTGCCATCCAGCATTCGGCGAAAGCGAAACAGAAATGATACCCCCTTTCCAGGAGACTTACGATTCCATAACTCAAATGGTAAGGAGAAACATAATTTGCGTGGACGTTGTGCTCGAGAAAGGTAAAAGGACCAGACGAGTGACTTATCGTAACGAGTGCCTTAGGGCGTTATATTTATTTCTAATTTTTCTTCAGGACGGGGGAAGAATTTAATTTATTTGTTGATTGGTCGCGAATAACTAAGCAAGAAGTTTGTCCAAGACAACGACGGCGTCACGTCATATTTTATCTTAGCATACAACATCCGTTCGTTTCCTAAGGAGGGGTTATGGCGGAGAGGGGTAGGGGTCGCATTCCGCAGACATCCTAAGCACTAAGCAGGCCAATTTAGACGTGGTGAAATCATTGGACAGACCAGGTTAAGCTGACCGAAAGGGATGTGAAGAGTTCATGTATAAGTGAATGAGACAGCGAAAGAAATCAGTGAAGCGAGAAGGTGGAAGAATGGAAATTAAGAACGAGGTGGCTGATTGAATTAGCAGGACTCGCAAGAAAAATCAAGCAAATAGTCACGTGATGTGTACATTTTATATCCTGCGGGATCAGCCAAGCGTGGGTTTGTTGAACGTGAAATGACACTTTGTTGCCAGTGTTTGCATCACTAATGACTTTAAACTCCTCCCGAAAGGCGCTGGGGAAATGAAAGAACAGGAGCAAACGGAAGCGAAAGAAAAGAAGGGCGAAAGAAGAGGAAAGAAAACTAAAGAACCTTGTTTATTCTTCTTGTTCTTCGGTGGCAGCCATTTGCTCGCTCACATCACATCACGTCATCCCTTCTTCCCCCTCCCCCCGACCCATTACAGGACGAAATGGGTTTAACTTCATCACGTCAACACTCTGGTAGCTTGTCTGTCTGCCTGCCAAAAACTATGGCAACTGATAGGGGTACGTGTGTGTGTGTGTGTGCAAGTGACGATTACTTGCAGCCTCTTTGCTGTTTTGATTACCACTTCAGACTAAAACCTTCCTTCCTTACCTACCCCAACTTCTTCTCATCACCATCCACACCTTGCTTCCGATCGTAAAGTTTAGAAAAGCGTGAAAAGTGTAGAACAAAAAGAAGAAGAAGAAGAAAAAAAACACTTAGATGACGACGGTCTCTCAGCGCAAAATCACATAGCAAAGCGAATTTTGGGCTAACAGAACTCAGGGCGCGTTTAGCAACGACTCGCCTTTGCATTCTCGCAACTAGAATTTAATCGCGATGGCAATGGTGTCGTTGCCGTGGTAACAACGCTACCTGGATTAGCTTAATCCGACATCGCTTGAGCAAAAGCTTGCAGTCTTATAATTCGTGACAGTAGGATAAAGATTTCCTCCTGACGAAACAATTTTCCCAACCGCTTCTGAACTCGACTATTATTGGCTCGTTTCGTTACGAACTGGCGTAGCTAAAACAGCCGCCATGTTGGAATTTCAGATGATTTCTCGCTTATAGCTACGAGAATACAAACGCGAGTCGTCGTTGCTTAAACGCGCCCTAACTGACTTTTTTTGAGTGAGGTGCGGAGCGAATACAGAGAAAATATGCTTTCAATCCTCACTAGAGTCCTTCAGTTGGTGGTCAGTCTAATTTCACAGTCAATGAAAATTCTCAAAACATGAGAACGGCAATTAAAAACAATAAGAATAATTTTGCCAAAACTACACTCATTAAAAATTAAAAAATTCTAAATACGGAAACGAAAAATGTCGTGTAAAATAATCGAGAGTAAAATCACCTTCCCTTTATGGAATAGAATTAGAGGGATTTATAGAGAAAAACGGATAATTTCAGATTCCAAATATAAACTTTTATCTGCCACAAGATTAGGACAGGTCATTCTGTATTGCCGTGGGGAAGTCACGATTTTCTTTAACCCTCTCGAGGAGGGGGTCATACATTTTTAGGTACCGTCAAGAAAGGGAAGGGTCACACAAGAATACTGACCAAACTGGAAGAAAAAGTAATTTTTGGACCTCAAAAATGACACTTTCAGTAGTCAAAACTTCTAAAAACGCCCCCATACCACCCCTCCCCCATGATGTGAGTATTTACAAGGCTTTTAAGCTATAGTAACAGTATTACAAGTATAGTTTTAACAATAAACTTTCTTGAAAAGCCTTGCCCCCTGGTTTTATTGACTTATTCTGTGTTTAAGATGCTGACTATGTTATGTATATCGACGCACAAGCAAATAGTGCGTTCATCATACTTACTGCATGAAACTCGACACAAACCGGGTATCAGGAACATCAGTGTCTTATCAGTTCAGTGGCGTTCGCAGGAATTTTTTTGGGAGGGGCACAATGCTTGAAGGGGCGCCTTGTGGCACTAAAAAAAATTATTAATAACCAGCCAGGGGGTGCGTGGGCTCTGAAAATTCGCACAATTTAGAGCATTTTTGGGCTCATGGAGCAACTTTTCAGCATTTTCAGCAACTTTTTTCCGGAGTGGGGTGGGGGAGACAATGGAGTAACTTTTTAACATCTTCAGCAGTATGTTTTTTTTAGAACTGTTTGATTGTTTATTTTGGGGCTACATGAGAATTTGAAATACTGATGACATTATTTATTGTCATACGAAAAATCACTAAGGACAAGTTTGGTCTGTGACGTGGGGGCGCCTGACTTTCCTTTTAGGGTGGTTCGTGCCCCCCGCGCCCCCCCCCCCCCCCCCACCTCTGCGTACGCCTCTGGCTCAGTTGAATCGGGTTCAAACTTTGTTCACGGTGAAATCTGGGAGGGTGGCCTAGCATTTTCAATCCTCGTACTTGAATGTTAATTCGTTGGATACCCGGGTGTCTCCCAAATTCTACCAGAGGCCATCGTTACATGGATCAATTTCGGTGCCAGACGAAAGAAAAGGATGAAAAGAAAATAGTAGTAGTGGGGTATTTATTTTCTTGCGTTAGTCATAGACGTACTGATGAACACTTTGCATTAGCAATAGACTTGTGTCACTTTTAAAATATTCATGCTCTGTTCTTCAGCTAACTGTTTTCGTGTTGAGGTAGAAGTAGTCAGGACTTTAAAACGAGAAAACATGACTTCTTATCGTTATTAACTGTAAATGTCATTTATCATTCGTGCTGATTGGGATGACATCATCTCTTGGCACCGTGAATTACCCGGTAAAAAGCATAAAGACATAAAACAGTTCGGCCTATTCTACTTCGATTACCATCTTGTGTTTTGCTCAAGGCAAAAATGAAAACAGACTACTCTTGACGTAAGCCAAGAAGCAAAAAAAAAAACTCTCCATGAAAGCAGAGCCAGAGAAGAGCAAAAGAAGATTTGCTATAGAGCAGTGACATTTGCCGCCATATTGGCACCAAATTGGCACCAGTATGGGTTTTGGAGGGCATAACTACAAGGTGCACTACATAAAAATGGAGGGAAAAACAACGGAAGAGCGGATTTCTTAGGCTTAAAATAACGTTGTTTTCTCCAACAACAAAAATCGCGCGTTTTAGGTCTAAGAAATCACTCTTAACACCATCGGCTTCAGTATGACGCCCTTCTGTTTCTCTCCGCAGTGCCCCTTGCAGCTAACCCATAAAGGCTCCAGCACAATAATACTACGTTGTGTCACTGCTCTATACAGAGAAGGGAATGACAATAGCTGTAGTGACAATAATATGAAGAATGGTGAGGGAACAATGAATCAAGGAATTGATTTGAATTTGACTTTATTTGAGTTTAAAACCTGTGAGTCATACACTCAATGCTAAAACCTTAAACCTAACAGGCCTAAACAAAGAGTACAATTACCGGAAACCGACATTCTACTGACAACAAGTTATGACAACAGGACGGCAATACAACTCCGACGGAGCAGAACTAGGGCGAAGCAATACTATAGGGAAGGAAAGAAGTTCTCATAGAACTACACTCAGTCTGTTATAAAAGCGTTGTTGATTAAACCAAAACACTGTTACAGTCAAAAATACTGTTAACTGTAAGGCATAAAATTTCCTTGCATAAAAGGACATATTTTAGCAAGAAAAACACCGAACCAAGTTACCACACCCAAACGATCCAGTACGGAGGCAAAGTACAAAAGGTAGGGGAGAAATTCCCCCTGATACCCCCTCCATTTCCTCCTCGGGCAGGATCATGAATGTGGTAAAAGGTATTTCAATGTATTTCGGCTGAGTATTAATTTGAAACCGTTACCTCTTTCAGTTATTGCTTAAAAACGACTTGGGTATAATAAATAAGAAATTAGTTAACAATTGTACACAATGTTGAGATTAAATGCAATACAGACTTACAAAAGTGTTTGTTAGAAGGTAGTTAGGTAGGTAGTTAGGAAGGTAGGTTTTATTTTCTGAAAACTCTTGTTATGTACACTGAGTGGATCACTCATTACAAAAAAAAACTGATTCCCAAATAACGTAAGGAATCGTAGATGGGTTTCATATTCGTGGTGAAGGCCTCCCCTTGACATGTGAGGCCTAATTCGGGTTAGAACTTATGAAGTTTGTCTCCAGTAACTGGCCTGGTCAAGAGGTCAACTATCAATCTTTTACCTGACAGGTGTGAGAGTTCAATTAAATACGTTCAACCAGATCTCTCACATACCACACATTGTCTGGTATAATGCCTTAAGCATGTAACGCAGCCGAGATTGCAACAAGGTCAACCGTCGACTGGCTTCATTATGAATGATATATGGGAATTTAGTAAAAATTACCCAACCTAACTCTTTCAGTATTCCTCGTTCCGTTGCAAATCTTTGCAACATTTTGTTAGAGCACGCAGTTCGGATTCTGCACTGCTAATCGCAACGATTTTCTTGTCTAGAGGTTTTCCAGTTTATGATGCCACCGCCAAGTTTTATAAGGTGCCCCGAAAAACCTTCTGCATCACTGATAACGGACCAAGTAGCATCGAAATATCCAGTCTGCACCTCGTGAACACTCCAGGGGATAAAATAATCTCAGATTCTTTACACCCTTAAGATATCGAAAAGTCTGCTTAACCGTCACCCAATATATTTATTTGGAAGTATGGTTAAAGCGTGACAAAGTGGTGACAGCATAACTGATATTGGGTCTTGAACCACACACACTAATAATATAGAGAACCAGTGGCTTAATCATACCTGGTTACATCAACTAGGGGCGATTCATCACATTCCTCAAAGTTTTGGGTAACGAGTGATGGCCTAACAACGGGGTTACAATTTTGTATCCCGAATACTTTGAGTATTTTGTCGATGTAGCCCGTTTATGAAAGAGAAATACCATCGTCAGTGGTTTCCAACAAATACCCCAAATAAAAAGTATTTTTGGTTTCGACTAGGTAGAAATGTTCTCCTGCGTCACGAAATGCTTGATCGATCATGGCGTCCATTCACAGAAACACGTATCATCTACCTGAATTGCCATGGCAACGATATCAATTCCGTCGCTACGATATAAAAAAAAAAGGTATCCACTTACATTGCGTGAAATCCCACGTTATCATGACTTCTTTCATGCAAGAGAACCGGCACCTTCAGTCTTGTTTTAGGCCGAATAGTGATCAGAGCAACTTACAAACCTGTGGGTAACCCCTTTGGTCTTTATGTACCCAAGGTGGCTGCAACTATACTGTGTGTTGGATTTTTCCATGTAAGTATGCTCCCTGGACATCTGCGATACAGATAGAGTAATACTTAACTCCAGCCAAGGCTAACATCAGTCTTAAAGTACTTGTCCTTATGATGGGAGATGGTGTTTGCCCTACGGCGTACTCGAGACCTGGTTTGGCTAAATTACCACAAGTTACGAGTCTAGCCTTGAACTTTTGAAGGGACCCGTCCTTGTGGTATTTTTTTTTTTGCATACATCCACTTAGTGGGCATAACCCTAGCACCAGGAAGCTTATCGATAATGTCTCAGACGAGCATCTCTTCGAGGGTATGTATCCCTGTTTGCATAGCAACGTCCCAGAGATGCACCGCCGGATCTTTCCAAGTTCCTCCATAAGTGGTTGGGGTAGGTGCATTTAAATTTAGATGGGTACACTTGCCCCATTTCGAATCAACCAGCAAATGACATTTCCCCAAGATAGGAAACTATGATTTAATTTCTTACGTATTTGTAGCATGTGTTCAACCCATGTACATATCAACACCTTATTTTTGATTGCAACTTACGACGTCGAGGTGTACACTAATTCGAAAAAGGAACCCAATCCATCCACCCACATATCGTCCTCATTGAAATCAGATTGACAGGAAAAAAGTATAACCTGACTGGTTCTATCACGATATGTTAGGGAGGGTATATATTGGGCAATACAAGTTATCCAAATTATGGCAAATACAAAAAATCATTAAAGACTTCCCCCTCTAAAAGAAATGATTGGTTAGAGGATCTATCCCCTCTAAATGAATAGAAGGTAATACGTCAGTTTCCTTCGGTAATTGGAAGGACTTTTCCTTAGGTGTTTGGGTTACACTATTTATGTTACTAGGGGCATGCGAGGTGTGTGTAATATAAGGGCTGTTTGTTGCTTTTGTGGCTTTAAATCAGTGATTAGGTTAGAATTAGGAACCTGGTTATTGACACTAGACCTTACACAACACTACCTAACAGGATACCTTACTACTACAATTAGGGGCACTACCCAGGTTAGTCCTATCATTCTTCAAATGATTTTCCCTTTTGTCTATCACCTGATTTCAGGCATCAAAAGGTTCCCTGGCTGAACCAGATATCGTTTGTGTGACCTTATTGTTCGAGTACAACACCTTTGTACCATTAGTTTCTGGCACAGGAATTAATTCCTTAAGATCTATCTGTTAGTCTCACCTATTACGTGACACCCTTGTTGTATGACTGCAGGAATTAAAATCTGCTGACTAGAATTACCCATCGGTTCTTGTCTATCCATAACATTAGGTGTGAAGCAAAATTAGTTCGTAGAATTTACTGGTGTAACATCGGTTCCTATACATTCTATCGTATTTTGACTTGAATTATCCGTTGGCAGACTCTGCGGTGTAGCTCCCATTGTATATCATGCTCTTTTGGTGTCTCAAGCAGTATGAAGTGCAGTGGGTTGCTCTTGTAGGATGGCTTGTGAGATTTCCCACTCTTCAAGGTTTTCTGTCCACTTTGTCCACTTCTCGTTGCTCAGTCGGCAGTCTGCGTGCAGTCTCGCACTTCTATGCATCCACTGGCATGCGTTTGTGACCCAGTTTGTCCTCTATGTCAGCATCCCATGTATACTGCGTTTCAGTCTATCAGTGCGTATTCCATTTTGGGAAGAGGTAGTGCGCTAATGTATTGGAAGAGTTTGCGGAGGCCAAGAGTGGTGATCTGAACGAGGAGGACTGCAGTGAGCAGAACACGGTGCAGCAATTAGTGGTGACACGGTGTATTTTGTGGATTTGGTGTATCTGGGGTATTTGGCATGTTTGGTGTATGTGGTGTTTTTGATGTATTTGGCAGAAGTATGCTTAGGTTAAGATTTTGTAGCAGGGTGCTCGGATCCGGGCTGGGGCCCAAATAAATTACACGCAACTGGCTCACTTGCGTGTAATTTATTTGGGCCCCAGCCCGGATCCGAAGATAGTTTTTGTATCAGGGTACTTGGCTTTGGGCCACACCCCGAATAAAATTATTAATACCGGCTCATTATAGTTATTGTTTGTAGTTTCTGTTCGGGGAATGAGGCTTTGGGCCAGGGCCCAGTAATAAATACTAATCCGGCTCATAAAAACAACAAATCCAACTAAGAGACTGTCTGTGACTCTTTCATTTCAAAAAGATTTGGCAACAAAATGCAGATCGTGAGCATAGGGTCCAATCAAGTAGGGAAAAAAGTAATTTTTTTTAAAGAAGTGTGTTTTAGTAGTGTGCCAAGTTTGTTGGTTAATCTAGACACATGCCATTGTGGCGCCGCCAAGTAGGTGATCAGCCAAGTAGATGAGACTAATTGTGATTGAGTAAGCAATTCCAGCTTCATTGCATAATTCCCATTAAGCTCGGGAGGAGTAACTGAGGGGGCGATGCGCTGATTGAGTGAGAGAAGCGAACGAAAATCAGTGTTTGTTAGCCAGTGTGCTCAAAAATGGATTGAACAAACGTAAGCATGTGAAGCGTGGCTATACAATAAACCAAACTGTGTCAACTTGGCTGATGTAACGGCTAATTGGAGAATCGCAGGAAAGGTTGCGAGAATAATGATTGCCACCAGCTTTCTCCCAAACGCTATCACTCAGGCTTAATTAACGTCTAGATCACGTGCATCATCTGGAGCTGGAGTGCCGAGGAAGGCATACTTCATTTTTTTCTATTGGCACACAAACTATGAACGCGTAATTACATGACGTTCAGTACTATTTTCATTGATTCGTCGTTACAATTATACAGGCAAAACTCCCAAAATGCTGTTCCTTTCAACACACCTCTTCCCTTTGCAGCCACATTAAGGCACATAAAAAAAAAACTACAATTCTGCTCTAAAAACAAAACCAGACAGTTACACGGTTCGGTCCGAATCGAACAACGAAGGAAATAACCGTTTTCATAAAAAACATTTTCAGTCAGAGAATGTAATAATCTTTTTGAGTCTCTTCAGCACCAGTGTCACGTCGTTAACAACTTAAGATATTTATTTTGCACAACTGGCACTCATTCAATGAAAGGATCGCCATCCCATCATCTGTATCAGTCGATTATGGGACCCAGAACCCGGTTTCTATCATTATAGACTGCAGAGATGCCCGTCCCCCCAAAGACTATGAGGAGTTTCCTCCCCATTTTTTACCCCCCCCCCTACCAACATTAGAAAAAGTTGTATATTTCATAGCATGATTATTTGGGCGCCAGCTAGCTAATGTTATGAAATTTCCCATTTTTTTAAAATATGGAAGTGAGAGGGGGGGGGAATTGAACTTATGCGTTCATAGTTTGGGTGCCAACAGAAAAAAATGAAGCGTGCCATCATTGGCACTCCAGCTCCAGATGACGCAGGTGAGCTAGACGTTAATTAAGACTTAGTGATAGTGTCTGGGAGAAGGCTGATGGCAATCATTATTCTCGCATCTTTTCCTGCGATTCCCCAATTAGCTGTTACATCAGCCAAGTTGACACAGTTTGGTTCATTGTATATCCATGCTTCACATGCTTAAGTTTGTTCAATCCCATTTTTGAGCACACTGGTTAACAAACGCTGATTTTCGTTCGCTTCTCTCACTCAATCAATTGGAGAATTTAAAATTATGAATAAGAAAATTTATAGACATAAAATTCTTCCAGAAAAAAAGTAGAGGTAACGATAAGACCGTGTCACGTTTTGTAAATTCACAGTCCTATGAAAGGTGTGATATCCACCCAAAACCAAAACTGGTATAAGAGAAACCGACAAGTGTAAGGTTTGGCCGTATCGTTCCATTCGAACACATAACGACAGTTATTAACTAATTATCAGCAATTATGGGTCATTACCCCGTTCGACAAGTAAGAACTTTTAAAAACATTTGCCAGCCTTCGAAAACCGTATGAAGCAACAACTTTCCCACGTGGACTGACGTTCCATTCTTTGCAACTTGTAACTTGGCTTTTGGCGGGAAGCTTGCTATAAATGGAAAGGTCGTTTTACCACCAGAGACACTCGCAAAAGGTAGCTACAAGCGGCAGAGATGCTCTTTGTCGTCTCGTAGGACAAATTCAAGTTGATCGATGTCTGTCACGTTGTAAATAATTCTTGTAAATTTTGCTGAAGGAGACGAAGTAAATTGGATCATTTTGTTTGCAAGCGTGAGTCGACCCATTGAATTCATGCTAGTTTCCACAAAGGGTCGACCTTTGAAAGTAGTGATATCATTCAACCAGGGAAAGGCCGCCAAGGTTAATCCCATTAGCCAAGTTCTAGTTTTCATTTAACTTACTTAACTTCATTGTCACCTGTTGATATATAGCTTTGAAGTTGAATATTGTGTTCTCAATTTAGTTTAAGTGACGAAAGCTGAATTCTACTGCCACACAGGCAAAGCTTTTGTTACTTTGGTGGCATTGTTACCTTAAAGACCTTTAGCGAAATTTAGTTTAAGTAACTAAACTCAAATTCTACAGCCCCACAAGCAAAACTTTTGTTACACAAGTGATAATCTAAAAATGTTGGTTTTGGTGCTAACGACTGTAAATGAGTACACCTGTAACTAGGTAAATTTCCCCTTTGTGTTTCATTGTGGTACATAGTAATTCAGTCATGTTTTAGGTTAAGAAACTCCAAATTTCTTTTCCAGACTTGTTGCACTAGCATAAAATATTTACTTGTTTATTTATTATTTGCTTTACGACTAATGAAAGAACACGTTCTGTATACGCCTCTCCAAAGTAGCTGTGTTCCTAATTGTTTTCCTCGATTACATAAACACAACTAGCCAAGGATATCCTCATATTGGTTGGTTGGACCGTAACGTTACCTTACCACAACATTCTACACTTGCCCCACTTCTTGTTGTTAATTCAATTTCTCCACTGTTTACAAACAGGGTTTCTACTTTAAAATACTAATGTGGCAACATTAACTTGCTTTGCCTTTTATGAGCAGCTAATCTAGTGAAGTTTCCACCTTCACCGCACATTAATTGTAGCTATCAACAACGGCTTTCATCTTCTTAGTCGCAATACACAACTTGCCGCAAAGAACCAGCAATACCCAGCGCACCGCCACTATTCGTAGATTTCTTTGGTTGTTTCCACGAACTCATCATGTCTCATTGCCTGTCTGAAAACTTCTTTTGTAATTTCGTTTTAGTATACCAGGTTCATATTTACACACCACATCGCAACACAACACCTTTATCTTGCTCTCCTTTTCCTACACTGTTGTTTCTTTGGCGACCGCTTCCAGCAGACCAAGAATAATTCTCAATTTGCCGCTACAAAAACACAACACATTGCCTGTATGACTTATACTTGCACCGCACTTTAGGAGTCTGTTGTCTCTCTTTCACATTCTCCTTCTGCCAAGAAAAGAATTTCCCCAATTACTAGAAACAACATACCTCCTTTAATGTACACAACACACTACTAACAGTAGCAGCCCACCATGGCCTTAGTATGCTGTTGTTTTTCTTGAAACTTTCTCTTCCACAGAGGAAGAACGACCCTGCATAATTAAACGGTCTGATGTGTCGGGATCTAAGTCCATCTCGTAGGGGTCGGTGTGGGTGTTAGCTTAAACCGCAGCGTGCGCATTGGGGGGGTGTTGGTTCTGAGGAAGGGGAGCCATTGTACCTTGTCGACTTCTTTGCCGCTAATTGGTGGTGACACATTTTGCGAAGAAGCGAAGGGAAAAGGAACGAAAGGGGCAAAAAGAGCCAACCTTCTCGACCCATGTCCCTGCATTATGCATAGCCGTCAAAGGAGCAAGCCGAGAGAAAATGAGGAATGCCCCCCCCCCCCCACATCCACAAAGCCTTGCCGAAAGTTGCCATAAAGTAGTGGCTAAGAGGATATGGAAAAACACGTAAAAAGAAGAAACTGGAAACGAAGAGGAAAGGTGGGGTGGGGGGGGGGTATGAGACAAGTACAGAGAAAATCGGGTTATAATTGGGTGAGACCAAACATGGTTAACAAAAATTTGATTAAGCTGCTTAACCTTTTGCTAAAAAAAAAGAAATATCTGAAACAAAAAGAACAATGGAGTATTATTAATGTTATAAAATGTGACAACAAGAATAAAGCCATTATATTCCAAAACTGAATAATACACTGGCGATGCTTGTAGACAGAGCTTTAAAGTTACTGTCTCTAAACTTCACTGTACATCCGTATTTTTTCTTCAACTTTATCATTCACCCAATTACTTGGGTGAATGATAATTACCTTCCTCACTTCTTTGTGTCTTCTGCTAAAATAGAAGGTGCAATTACGAAGAAGAAATAATTGTTGTTAAATGGGATAAATATGTGGCAACAAGAATAACTCTGTAATGTTCCAAAACCGAATAATATACTGTCGATGTTAGACAAAACTTTAAAGTTACTCTCCCTAAACTTAACTATCCACCCATAATTTGTTTTCAGTTTAATCATTCGCCGAGTAATTAATTACCTTCCTCGCTTCCATGCGGCTTCTGCTAAAATGGAAGTTGCAATTACGAGGAGAAAATAACTGTTGTAATATGTTATAAAAATGTTATAAAATGTTATCAAAATATTATAAAATGGGACATCAAGAATAAAATCGAATAATACACTGGCGATGCTTGTAGACAGGGCTTTAAAGTTACTCTCCCTAAACTTCACTGTATACCCGTAATTTTTTCAATTTTATCATTCGTCCAATGACCTTCCTCATTTCGAATAATCCTTATTATCCCATACAAGAAAGGGTCATACCACCTACGACATTTTGGTATTAATCCTGTTGATCTTCCATTCTTTGACTTCACGCCGAGGACCCATTTCACCAGGGGGCACCAATGGAAGCTCGTTATTCAGGGTTCCATTACAGATTGTCGAAAGATTTTTTTTTCACTACGCGTTGCCAAAGTTTGATATACCCTGAACTCAGAAACCGTGTGTGCAAATACTCTATCGGGTTTTTGCCGATTGCTCCATAGGAAACGTATATTGTTCCTTAAGCGACCAATATAGTATTTTAACTTTTTCTTGAAATGATTTTTATTTTCTTTTTAACCCGAATAGGGATATTGAATGGATAAAGAAAATTTGGATAAGGTGGTGACAATTCCCATTTTGGGGATGCTTTTGTTTTAGTATTTATCATAACAATACTTTGTATTACATAACGATGCTTTTTAACCGTCAAACGGCGTTGACAGTGATAATATTCAGACATATTAAATTATATGAATACACTTATATCACCTTCAAGAATG
>JAHWFP010102604.1:36535-46931 GCA_023313725.1 Lithobius niger | reverse complement strand
AGGGTTTATCCCTTTGTTTTGCTCTCATTGTTTCCCGCTGTAACAGTTGAATTGACTGGTGATTGCAATATTGTCCCCGTGAATGAAAGTTTCCTCCATTCTTATAACCCTTAATGTTTCCGAAGTTGTGTCGTTTTACCTTAATTTATGTAAAAAATTTACAAACAAGCCTGGCGAACAATTGTAAGGATTTTAAATCTCGCACCATTTAATTCCCCAGCAGCTACTATGGGAGCCTTGGCTTGTTGTTTTTCACAGACGGAAGAAGCTGTAGATAAGAACAGTTCACAGTGCGCAGATTCCGTCAAACCGTGTTCATTTCCTGTAGCGTTAGAAGAAATTATGGGAAAAATTACTGAACAGGAGCTACTGCTGAACAACAGCATCGTTGTCTCTGGAATTGACTGGACTGTAAGTGACTGCGAAGAAGTAAAGTCATTTTTTAAGAAATTTGGTCCAGTTTTATCGGTTGAACGATACTGGCAAGATATGTCTGGTGCTCTAGTCACTTTTAAGGATGTTCAGTGTGTGTCGAAAGTGCTTTACCGTTTGCAATCCAAGGAATTAATTTTCCATGACATCGTCTTGAAGGTTGCCAAGGCCACTGAACTTGATATTCCCTACAAGTATTAACTTAGCGAGCGGCTAGGAAGATTGGCAGCTTTGATTCTGAACATTAAGCTGTATTGAGTGGTTTTGTGATTATTCTAAACACAGGAGAATTATGAGGAAAAGGTCCCAACCATCTTCAGTCGCTTATACAAATGGAATGGCATGACCGTGATTCTGAAGGGCACTAACCTTCTGAACAACTGGTATTCACCTTCAGTGTCTAATGTGTGACACTGTCTAATGTATCAACCTTCAGTGTGATACAGAACAACGAGCATCAGACTTCAGTCTCTTGAAATCATCTTTAGCTACTATAACTGTGAGCAACAAGCATCAAATTCAGGATCTACGGTGTCTTTGGCGAAGATGATTAGAACAACGGACATCAACTTTCAGTCTCTGAAGAAAGTACGGTATCCTAGCAATAAAGCTTGTGAACAACAGGCATCAAACTTCTGGAATGAAAGCTTCTTTGGCGACTATGACTGTGAACAACAGGGGTCAAATTTCTTCTTTTACAAAGGTGCTTTAGATTGTGATAGTTGTGAACAACAGACATCAGACTTTAGTCTGGAAGAAAATCCTCATTGGTGACGATATTTGTAAACAGCAGGCATCAACCATCAGCCTCTAATGAAAGTGACCTTGGCGATGATGATTGCGAACAACACTAACCTTCAAAAGTGACATCAACCACGACAAAACGATGCCAATCCGTTCCCACTCTTAGACGAATTTTTGGATCGCATATTTTTGAACTTATGCCACTAGAACGTGGTTGCAAAGGAAGGACCAACTATGGAACAAACTTAAGGCCGTTTCTAGGAGAAAAGAAAAACATCCCCGACCGGTATTAGTCTTATGAAGTTCTGGAAGTCTTCTACCAAATTATCAAACTTGAGTTAGGTACTATCGATCAGTACCTAGCCTTTGATATAATTTCGTGACTTAACCCAAATCTACCTGTATTAAGTTGATGCTTAGAGCATTTTGTTGGTCTCACAATTGTTTCACAAATTTTGATTTGAAGCTTTGTCAATCTTGAATACCATTATGTAAGGAATAATTTGGTTGGCTGCAATAAAACCGGTGAAACTAGGGGAAAAAAGTATATTTGCATAGTTATTACACAATAATCTTCAGTCAGTGTTTAGTTGTGGAGGTTTTAACAAGAAAAAATTTTGCCGCTGACATCGAGGAAAACCACAAGTTCATCAAAACAGGACATATAAATTTAATTTTTGACGAAAATTTTCCCTTCTTGGTCACCTGCTGAAACGATACACAATAACAAACAATATACTGAGTAATGAGCAATATGAGGTAAATACAAGTCTTCTGTAACCATACACAATAAAAATGTTAAAAACACAAAATTTAATAGTCCAGCATCAGTTCGTTGGCCAACAAGGGGCATGGAACAATCATGGAACAATAAGCAGGCGGTCGGTCATCCTGTCCACTATTTCAAGATGGCGGTGTCTTGTTGACTAACGAACTGATGTTGGGCTTTTTACACTTTGTGTTTTTAACATTTTTATTGTGAGTGTGGTTATAGGAAGACATGCATTTACAATACTCATAATTGCTCATTACTCAGTGTAATGTTTCTTTTCGCGCAGGTGCCCAAGAAGGGAAAATTTCCGCAAAAAATTTAATTTATATGCCCTGTTTTTATGACCTTGTGGCTTTCATCACTGTCAGGAGCAAAACTGTATCTCGCTTGCACAATGTTTTAACCCTTCCACACCAGGCAGAACGCATACGCATGAAGACAGAATAACTAAGCGAGTTTCATGAGGGTTCCCCGGCAACCCGAGAGAAGCGAGCTAAGCACAGCCGAGGAGTTAGCGGCTTGGTCTTCGAGTCAAGAAGACGCGAGACCGAATAGCGTTACCGACCTATACACATGAGGATTATAAAAAAAAAAAAACGTTCGGCGTAATTTTGGAGTGGGGATGGGGCTAATCAACTTCTTGGTTGCTCATGGAGTTGTAATTTTTTTCATGTATACGTTGTTAAAGGTGCTTGCTTCTGTATTGGATTTTCTGTGTGGTTCAGTTTTGAAACGTTCCCGTGTTTCATTCCGTGTGATACGGCATTTTTTTGGGCAAGATATACGATAATAGTGATAGGCACGGCGTGTATCTACGGTATTTTTTTAGGCAAGATAAACAAAAATAGTGAAAGGTGCGATGTGTATTCAAGGTATTTTTTGGGCAAGGTATACGAAAATAATAAAAGGCACGGTGTGTATTTATGGCATATTTTTGGGCAAGGTATACGAAAATAATGAAAAGCACGGTGTGTATTTATGTGTAAAAATAGTGAAAGAAACTGTTTGTATTTTTAGGCGACTCCTGCAGGGGTGGCCGGTCCTCATCTTTGAAAGTAGGTAGGCTTCGATTTCTTTGTACGAGTTTGTGTCGGGGAGGGGGGGGGGTCGAAAATTTAAGGCCACTCAAGGTTGTGAAGGTTTAGAAAAATAATTTTGCGCAACCCTTACGGTGTAATCTATTAAAATTTGATTTTTTTTCCAACTTACAGCTGCTGTTTATGTAGGTAGGTTCCAAAAATACAGCGCTGCACTAACGTGCTTAGCAGTCATTGTGGATTGGTGGGCCTGTTACGCTTCCCTGCTAACATCAGGCAAGTGAGATGGAGCCTTAAGCTGCTGCAACGCATTTAAATAACCAGGCCATAGTGGTTAGTGAGATGAGCATTCTGCCTAAAAATACATACCGTGATAAGTCACAAGCCTAGAATTTAAATTGTACTGCCTGTAAAGAAATTCAAAACGTGTTAACATTTTATGGATTGGGAGTCGAAATTCAAACTCGTACCCGATGAGGTCGAACTTCGACTAGCAATCCATTGCCGTTTTCGCTTCAACAGACGACTTTGAATAGCGTGCCACAGAGTATGAAAAAAAATCCCAAAACGCACCACGAACGTTATTAGGGGTCCCCGGGTGGAGGGGGGGGGGCGAGGACACCCAAAAGAACGTGAACAAGCACAGACCATTGGTCCGAGGGGTCGGCTGCAAACCAACAAGTGGACGAAAGATCGAATCCCACAAATTCTGTGGCTTAGAACGGGGCAGCGAAAAAGAGTTATTGACCCTTTACTACCCATGCCAAACTAGAAGGATTTTTTTAAAGTTCCGTGGAACTTGGGTCGGTCAGGGATTCGAACCGGCATTCACTTGGTTTCTAGTCTCGACGTTAACCACTGGACTGTGATTGATCGCCTTTCTCTTTTCTCCGCTCCAAGCTCGCGTTGGGACTAGAATTTTTGGCCGTTCATAGTCGTCCAATACGATGGCCACTGGGTAGGAACGGGTTAAAAAGCCGCCTATGACGCAAAAAAGATGCGTCACTTCTACTGTTCAGTTGAAACGTCGGGTATTAACACTTACTACCTGCAGAAGCGTCCAGTTATAAGTGATAGTGACTATCCGGATTTGGCCAGTGAAAGTTGGACGCTTCTTCAAGGATGTTCCTCGTTGACGGATGTTATTATATACCTGGAGTCCGGGCCGCATTTTTTTGGACGTAGTACAATACCAAGGGCAGCTGGGACCCCTCATAGGCCACACGTATGCAACTGTAAACATTGGCTACCCCTGATCACACTATTTGCAATTTTATTTTTTAGCCCGAGTTGGTGGCCTGAGCCCCTTGAAGCTCGGGCTTAGGACCAGAAGCCACACTTGCTCCCGACTTTGGCTGCCCCTGCCTGTGGAGCTTTATTAAGGAGTCGGCGCCAACACAATTCTAATCATACTGACTTACCCATTGAGATTTCGTCAATCTTAGTAGCTAGGGTATGAAATTTCCTTTCCAACAAGCCCAAGAACGTCCGTGTACGACATTTTTCTCCAAAGTTATCACCATTTAAACTTTAAATTTGACCCCATTTTTTACCCACCTTCCAGATTATCCGCTCTACCCACTTCAGTGCTACTACGAGTCCTGGCCCCATGCGGCCATTGTCGATATAGTGTCCGTTTTTAGTTTTGCGGAAAACGTATGTGAAAAATCACGCTGTATAGGTTTTTTCCTAGTATGTGCTTGAAAAAACATCCCTTGTGCTGCGAATAGACCCAGCATGTGTCACTTCGCAAGAACTAGCGTTTAAAGTGGCTCTATCACCGATTGAAAGGCGAACGAAAATACCATGCCACCATTTAGCGCCATTTAGGCGGTCGTGGCTCATTGAAATGGCCTTGTTCCTTCTTTCAGCTTGATGCAAGCTGAAATGGCCTTGTTCCTTCTTTCAGCTTGATGCAAGCAAGTGCTACTAGAGAGTGCTACGTTGTTGCCAGATTCTGTAAACTTTCAATCGGTGATAGTGGCACCTTCGTCCAAGGTAAAACGATGAATGCATCTTGTTTCTCGAGCCAAGGCCGATTGAAATTGTATGTCTTGCCTCCCGACTCTACGCCAGTTTTCGCGGGTGCCTGACCGGAAGCTAAGACCTACTAGCACTGCTGCGATAAAATAAGATTTTGGCGATGTTAAGTCAACTGGCTTATAGCAGGAGCTGAAACCTGCTCCTTCTCTCCCAGACGGCCTTGTAGTAGAGCGGCAAATAACCATAAAAAGTGTCCAAAAACTGCACTTGATGAAACAAGCATGAAAATTTGCATACACGTAGGTATTGAGGCCTCAATGAAATGTAGCTGTGGAGCCACTTTAATTTCGACCTATACCACACGCCATGGCTGTTTGCTGTGACGTGTATATCACGTGACTGGGCTAGTCCAATCAGACGGCCAAACAGCCGTTGTTCTCGTTCGTCATTGGCTAACTCATCGTTTAAGAAACCAATATGACAGCCACTTCCAATATAGCCGCCAGCTAACATACAAGTTTTGACACTTTCAACTCTATTGACTTACCCATTGAGATTTCGTCAATCTTAGTAGCTAGGGTATGAAATTTCCTTTCCAACAAGCCCAAGAACGTCGGTGTACGACATTTTTCTCCAAAGTTATCACCATTTAAACTTTAAATTTGACTCCATTTTTTTTACCCACCTTCCAGATTATTCGCTCTACCTACTTCAGGGCTTCCAGTGAACCATTTCAAGTTCTGCAAATCATCTTTTGGAATAAAATGTTTTCGAGTGAGAGCCAGAACTAAATACTTATATAATTCTTATGAGAACTTTTGTTTCTGTGGTCACTGGAACCAAAGAAGATAGTGCGTTACTAACCTACAATTGAGCTATTTTTCATGTCACTATAAACTGCTTAACTACATTTTTCTTTGTACTATTAATTCGTTTATAACATATGTTTTCTTTCTGGTGATGACACGCAAGAGTCTACAGTAGTTGCAGAACCGTGTACAAAGTACTACTGAAATCAACCCAATGATGATACCAAAGAAGTTGTAAGTTGGCGGAGAAGACATTCACTAATATAGTAGGCGTAAAGCCACTGAGTTTTTCTCCATGTATGTTTTGCCAGAAAGATGAACAGGAGTCACTTGTGTGCCCTGCCTTAAATACAAGACCAAGTGATGGGAATTCTGGATATGAAACACTTGCCAATAACCTTGAGAAGTTTGCAGAGCTGAACGTTCTTCCAAGTGAAATTGACTTAAAATGTCTAAAGGAAGGTATGTACATTAACCACTGCAGAAACAGGCAAGAACAGTACAAAGTGGCATATAACTTGCTCATTAAAGTTCAACAACCCCTAAACTTCTTTAAAGGTCCTGGTTCGCTGAGGCAATCTGACATATAAGACCAAAAGGCAAGCTAAATAGGTTTGCATCCGTATTTATTAAACACTAAACTTCAGAGACTACTAATTAAGAATAGTAGAGGTATTACTGAAAACACTACTAATTAAGAAGAGTAGAGATATTACTGAAAACAAAGAAGCAAGATCTTGGTTGAGCGGTAAGAGAGCTCATCCTGGTTGCTGGAGGTTTGCGGATCTGGTCGAATCACTGGAAAGGGGACCTTTGAAAGTCCCCGCCAGGACTGCCGGCCTGGGTAGCATGAGAGGCTACTATGCTCCTTCAGCGGCTATGGGAGCTATTCTGGCCAATTCTGGGCAATCTTTCGCCCCCTACGATGATCGGAGGTCTCCCGGATTTCCCTGAATTGGCAGGTTTTTCTTCTTTAAAAGTCTGGTAATGTTCAAAATTGAGCCAGTTCAGCAATACAAGCATTAAATTGCTTCGGCTGACTTAAGGCTCAAAAAAAGAAATTTAATTTAGACAGAACAAAAAATGTTCGTGTTTCTGGCAAAACATACAATCCAATCCAGTTGCTTCACGTTCAATGTATTACTGAATGTCTCCTCTGCCAACTTGAACTTCTTTGGTGTTGCGGTTAACAAATTATTATAATGACATGAAAAGTAGTGTAATTGTAGGTTAGTAACGCACCATCTTCTTAGGTGCCAGTGACCGCAGAAACAAAAGTTATTATAAGAATTATATAGTGCTTACTTCTGGCTCTCACTAGAAAACATTTAATTCCAAAAGATGATTTGCAGAACTTGTAATGGTTCAGTGGAAGCACTAAAGTGGGTAGAGCGGAAAATCTGGAAGGTGGGTAAGAAAATGGGGTCAAATTTAAAGTTTAAATGGTGATAACTTTGGGGAAAAATGTCGTACAGGGACGTTCTTGGGCTTGTTGGAATGGAAATTTCATACCCTAGCTACTAAGATTGACGAAATCTCAATGGGTCAGTCAGTAGAGTTTAAAGTATCAAAACTTGTATGTTAGCTGGCGGCCATATTGGAAGTGGCTGCCATATTGGTTTCCTAGATCGAAATTAAAGTGGCTAGATTTCATTGATGCCTTAATACCTACATGCATGCAAACTTTCATGCTTGTTTCATTAAGGGCAGTTTTTTTTTCAACATTGCCGCCCAACTATTGTGAAAACGGTGAAATACAAAGCGAGAGTCGCAATATCTCCTGCGGAAGTGTATGCCATAATATTCACTGCTGGTTACACTTAGTTACAAATAAAAAAATCCCTCCAAGCACGGGATCAGTGCTGTACAACGAACCACACCAAAGTACCAGAACGATGTTAGAATTTACATGATCAATGCTTCAAGATCCATGCTTTCCTGTAGCCCAAGATTTGTGCTGTAGCCAAATTAAATAAGTAGCTCTCCACACCGACAAGTTACCTCTATAGTTGTGAAGAAAACGTAACTCGTTTTTAACGAAAAGACACGTTGGGTTAAATATGTTCTGTAAAACACCAGCGTTCCTTACACCCATCTTGTATCGAGTTTCATACAATATACGGTGAACACACTGTTTGGCGCCCACATCCGTGTCATGGGCAGCACCTGATAGACAGAAGAAACCGAGGGGCCAGTCTTTTCTACAGAGTTTATTGAAAAAAAAACAACTATACTTGCTGTATTCGTACTAATAGCTTCAAAATGTTGTACACTCACATCATGGGGTCTGGATGGCTTGCCCTCCCCCCTCCTCCCCGAAGCTGATGTGTTTTTAGATATTTTGTCTGTTGAAAGACCATTTTTGAGATCCAAAAATGACTTTTTCTTCCAGTTTGGTCGTTTTTTGTGTGATTCCCCCTGTCTTTACGGGACCTGAAAAATGTACGACCTCCCACGGCGATAAATAATGACCGGTCCCTAACGTTTTAACGCGCTACTTCCTCGACGCTTCAGTGGACAGCTTTTCCTTCGGACGAGCCGCCATTTTGTCCTTTGCGTTGGTATTTGGGTTACCTACAAGCGCTCTGCAGATATAGACCTACGCGTGGATCTGCGTTGTGTGGGGTAAACTCGAGAAAAAACGTGCCGAGTGATTAAGTGACTATTACAGCAGTAATGGATAATAGTTTTACGTGTTTCTTGGAAACACGTAAGAATTCCTATTCAGCTCGGGTCCTGGTGCGGATGTTCCCCCTTATCTGGGGGCCCCCCCCCCCCTCCCGGCCAGTCACGAGACCTGTAACGATAGCCAATAAACGCCGCATCACAAATACAACTAGAACTAGGAACAGACTTCTGTAGACCTCCACAACATAAACCCAAGAGGATACGTAGTTTCAAGCTTGGTGGTTACGTACCGAAAGCATTGATCGGAGTCACTGTTGACATAAAAAGTTAGGAAGTTGGTTGTGTTGTTGCTTGATCTCCAGAGACCGAGGCCAAAGCAGACTAGCGTCTATCCCAATTACTAATCCACACGTCGGAACAAAACATAACCGCATTATAGAATTTGAATTAGCCTTTCCTCCTGATCAAGGCTTAACCTCGCGGGAAACGCTAAACCACACGTCAATTGAGTTAAAGAGCTGAAAACGTGGCTCTTGTGGCCCCCGTTGCTGGCTGTGCCTTCCTAGTTCTAAATACTGCTCTTTTTGGCGTGTCAGCGCATTCACTCTAAACAGGGTGTCTGGCGACCTGGAAAACCTGGAAAAGTCAGGGAAATCCGTAGCAGTCAGGGAGTTTTAGCTAAAAGTTCTGGAAAATGTGCGCGAACAAAATGTTAAAACTAAGAATTAAACCAATGTCTAATACAAGGAAGACACCCAACCTTACAAAAAGAAAAAAAAAGGATTTTGTTAACGACACAAATTAGCATTTCGACACCATGTTGCATGAATGAATAGGTCTTCACGAACGCGATTCTCCGTTAGCTGCTTCTTACGAAATTAAAAGGGCAGGTAAAAATTGGACCTAAAAGCTCACAATTATGCCTAAATGGCTTAGAGGCCTTATCGGCTCAATAAAATATCAATCAATCAGTTAGTTGTTGTTATCACACGTACTTCGTGCTACCCATTATTTAATTTAAATTTAAAAAAAAAATATATATATACCCTGTAACCGCACGGCGCGCGAGCGACGACGAGCCCCTATGGACACTCCCACATGGTAACAACGTGTGTGCATTTATCTCCTGGTTTTGTGTTATCTCGATAAACTTAGCTAAAACGACAACTCTACTCAAGCCAAAGCCGTAACCAATTATTGGCCGGTTTGCGTCTCGCAATTTTAGTCCATTTCCCAAACGGCCAATGTGGGCGGGCCAGTTATTAGTTAAAGATGACGCAGTGTTTGTCCAAGGGGGAGTTCGGGGGGAGGGGGAGGTGGGGAGGGGAGGAGAAAAAAGAAACCACTCGCACCACGTCTTGTCCAATCGAATTATAGTGATGACTGGCTGGATAATGGAGTGGTGAGGTCCAACCCCATCCTAATTGGATCAGGTGCCGGACAGCGAGTGAACATTACGCCAACATTCAATCGTTTACTTGCTGCCCTGCTTATTAGATTAATGCTGCTTTTATATCGGGCCAATAAACTAATAAACTGTCGCTTTCAAAATGGGACGGTGGTGAATAATGGAGTAATGGAAATATGCTCAAGGAGATTCATTATGAAATTAGTTTTGGGCTAAAAGCGAAATTAATTCCGCTCCGGAATATCGGACACCTATATACAGATCTTTCATCGATATGCAAAATTATTCAGCAATAATGAATGCTAAACTAAGTAAAAAAGTAATATATTTTAAGCCTGATAATCTTTTAGGCGTTTTGTAATGGAATTACCACCAGTCCATAGCTCTGAGCTTTTGTGTTGCTTTTTTTCATTTTTCGTTTTTTGGGTGTTTTTTAAATCTCATTTTAACAGGGTTCCCACCAACCTGGAGAATCTGGAAAACTCAGGGAATTTAAACCACGTTTGACACATAGGAAAAACTCAGGGAATTTAAATCACGTTTGACACACAGGAAAAACTCAGGGAATTTAAACCACGTTTGA
>JAHWFP010102604.1:5235-35310 GCA_023313725.1 Lithobius niger | reverse complement strand
ATGTTGTCTGTGTGTGGCTCCACACAACAGGGGCCAGTCATGTTGTCCGCGAGCGCGCTCCACACAACACGAAAATATAAATAAATATAAACAAATAAATATATTTTTGTGTTGTGTGGAGCGTGCTCGCTCGTTCGCTTTGCTCACTCTGCTCGCGGACAACATGACTGGCCCCTGTGCAGACACCTGTGACACTTCCGCTTTGAGATTACGGGGTGGCTCCTGCCATTACGGCTAAACATGGTGAGCAAATTTAGTCGCAGTAAACGGTTTGAACTAATTTTCCAATAGCTGTTGGATTGATGTTTCTCCCCGACTGTATTGCTACCGCGTGTAATGTGAAAACCTTCAAATGCCTCCGAGAAAGTTTTTAAAGACTGAACCGGGCCATCCCTACCCTTTTTTTTTGGGGGGGGGGGGTTAAAAAAGGATTAAAGATTGGGATTAAAGCTCCGTGTCTCATTCTAGGCCAGTGTTTCTTTCTTATCGGTCCTGCAGTCAACGCGCCTTCACTTCAATGAACCAGCGAGGATGGGTTGAACATAGACACAACAAATAAGAGCGGCAATTGGAATTCGTGATACCACTTTTGGTCAAAGGATGCGCGCTAAAATAGTTCCAGGAATACAGCATATCTTATAGCCGCCGCATTGTAAAATGGCTTTATAACAAAGAACTTAATAACTGTAGGTGATTAAAGTCTTGAGCACCGAGGTACATTTTATCTCGTTTGGAAGGAGTCATGACTCTTTAATAGGGATGGGTCGGTAACCGAAACCGAAACCGAATTTTCGGTTTTTACTGAAAACCGACACCGAAACCGATTTGGATTTTGTGTCGGTTTTTCCTACGGTGTTCGAAAATCAAAAAAAATATTTATTGTTTTACATTTTTTTAATAATTATCATTTTCTACGTATAAATGACAGCAAAGCTCCTAGCTATTAAAACGAAAATAGTAGAGGAAAATGGTGCCACAGCTGTACCCACGGTCTATAACGCTGCTGAAAGTGAAAGTAGGAGTAAATTGAAGCTAGTAATACAACTGTTGCAAGAAAAAAATTAGGAAAATCTGGTTGGGGTGGATGGCGGCAAAAACCGATACCGAAACCGAAACCGAGGTTTTTTGGGCGTGAAAACCGAAACCGGAACCGAAATCAAAAAAATGAAACCGACCCATCCCTACTCTTTAATTGCTGGCGGTGGCGCGCCCAGGGAAATGGGGAAGGGGATACAATTCCCCCCCTCCCCCTCCTAAATACCACCGTTAAGATAACATTTGATAAAAGTAAATAATTAGACATCTACACGAAGGCGTTGTCAGTTATATTATCGACAAAATGGAGCGAAGCAATAGTAAACAACCAAGTGTTGCATTGGAGACAGAGTTGTGGCTCTTCTTTTCGGTTGCTTCATCGCATCTTGCTTCTTTGTCCAGTTGCTATCGCAGCGCTTCACTGGATGGCGTCGATGGCGGTTGCGACGAGCGGAATTCCAACTTTGGCTTTTCACCAGATAAAGCACCCGCAAATTTAAAGGATTTTTGTTGGAAAGCATCAAATCTGGAGTCCAGTTGAGAAATAATGCTGGCAGAAACTTCAGCGCGCATGACAGCCATCTTGATATTTACTAACGATGCGACAGATTTTCCTGCTTCAGAAACTACTGGTGAGCAAATAGGTGAGCAGCTCACACCACCTATGCATTTGGGACCTTGATTATTTCTCGACAACATGTCCGATTTAAAATTTGGATGTAACGCTATCAATGTACGAAATCTGGTGTTAATTGACCAACTCCCACACCCAACCTCCCTCCACAAACTAAAATGGGATGACCTTCATTCATATCGTCATACTGACTGATATTTCTTGAAGCAATTTTCACAAAACACAAACACGTTTTAATTAAATACGAGTTAGCTTGACGTCCCATCCGTGGGGTATAAATTAGTTATTGGTGAAAAACTTACGGTTAGCGATTTTTACTTCACGGCTGCGATGATTGTCCCGGCTCGAGTATGCAAATCTTTTTGTGTTAATTATCTGGTGGGAATAATGACCTTGATTATTCCTCAACAACATGCCCGATTTAAAATTATCTTTTTAAAAAACCACCTCTGGATGTAACGCTATCAATGTACGAAATCTGGTGTTAATTGATGCAGTGGTTGTTTCGTGATGCATTGGAGAGGATTCATAAATGGAGCTCCTCGCCAATAAAACCCTTAACTCTGGCTGCATGGCAACTTTGCATTGCCACAACTGAGACTGCTATCGATCAGTAACGACCAGTAACAAAATAATGACAACGAACTAGTGAGTAAGCAGTTGTTCACAGTGCCTTTTTAGCTATAAAAATGCAAGGAATGAAATAGCACTCCCGTGAGAAATCGCTATCATATCAAAAACTAAAACTGGTAATAGGAACCGCCAAGTTCTCAATGGTTTGGCCCTTCAAAGGAGTGATATCAACACACCAAAACATTCGCCAAGTTAATCGCGCCGAATAATAGTTCGAAGGTTAAATGAAAACTAGAACATTGCTACTCGCGGTAGCGGTGTTCAAGTTTTCATTTAACCTTCGAACTATTATATTAGTTGGTGCGATTAACTAGACCAATGTTTTGGTGTGTTGATATCACTTCTTTGAAGGGCCGAACAATTCGGAACGTGGCGGCCCCTTTTACCAGTTTTAGTTTTTGGTATGATATCACTCCTTTTTAAGAAGTTGTGTATTAAACTCAACTCAACTAGCCTGCAGATGTGTAATAATGTGTCACGTTAACAATAGCTCGAGTGGCCATTTTTTCAAAATTTAATTTCATATCACTCCTTTGAGAGGCCGAAGGATCTCAATTTAGTGGCCTGCTCTTTATCAGTTTTTGGTTTTGTTTGATTTTTTTTTATTTAGTTCTTTTCGAGGCCGAACCCTTCTCAACTTTACCACGTTTTGGCTTTATTTTGACATTTTGCTTACCGATTGAGTGAGCAAAGCGAATGAAAATCAACGGTTGGTGCGATAAAAATGCGCTAAAAGTATGATTGAAGAAACTTCAGTTTGTTGAATCGTGGACGTCCACATGCGAGACCAAACCGTACAAATGTTGCGAGTGGTGCATCTAACACCACTTTTAGCTAGGTAATAATACCGCAGTTGACAAAACCGCCTTTTTCAACTTTCAAAGGCACTAAACTTGCTGAAAATGTTGCTTGACAACTCCCACCACTCACTAGACTCTTTAGCTTATTTCTCGGACCCCATATAGAATATGGATTTCCTTTGCGTCCTCTCCCCCTCTCCAGCGAAAATTAATTGCAGGGTTAACAACTAATCGTTGGTTGTGTTTGGGAACGTAAGGACAATGACCCAAGTCATTTTTACATCATTTTTCTTCGAAGTTATTGACGAAGAATTCGCCATAAGTTGTGAACGCGCTATGACACCAGGTTCAAAGCTCTAATAATACGGTGTTTGTTTTACCTTCAGTACTTTTTATGTAAATCAATATTTACTAGAGACGTTTACAAGCATTTATAATCCGACATACACCTAGTATAGTTCATCATTGGTTTTACGAAATATAAAGTTAGCCACGTAATTTTATGAACGCAATAAAGTATTTTATAATATAAAACACTGTATACTACGTATATATAAAAAAAATTATATGCGTGTTTGCATGTAAACTTGTATCCAGTTGTCTGTTGTTTCGCATTTTTGTTCAGTTTCTGTAACCCTGCATCAGACTCATTAAAGGTTCTTTTGAAATGTATAGAGCAGTGATATTTGCCGCCATATTGGCACCAGTATGGGTTTTGGAGGGCATAACTACAAAGTGCACTACATAAAAATGGAGGGAAAAACAACGGAAGAGCGGATTTCTTAGGCTTAAAATAACGTTGCTTTCTCCAACAACAAAAATCGCGCGTTTTAGGTCTAAGAAATCACTCTTCACAGCATCGGCTTCAGTATGACGCCCTTCTATTTCTCTCTGCAGTGCCCCTTGCAACTAACCCATTAAGGCTCCGGCATAGAGTTATATACAATAATACTATACGTCGTTGTCACTGCTCTATAAGTTTGCTACTCTTTTTACGAAAATGAAAAGTTCGCCATGCATGTTGTTTTTATGACATTACTACCAGTTGTGCCCGGCTTTACCCGGGGTTTTGTTTCGCCCGTGGTTGTTTCCCGGTTTTCAATAGGTATGACTTAAAAGTTGAATGCGACTGGCAACTTTGGTTATTGGAATACTCCCCTTTTCCTCTCATGCTATACGTCACCCCTTCCCCTCCTCACGTACCTTATAGGGCAGTGACACGACGTATAGTATTATTGTATATAACTCTATGGTGGAGCCAGTTACTGGGTTAGCTGCAAGGTGCACTGGTGGGGGAAAAGAAAAGCCTCTTACTGAAGCCAATGCTATTAGACTGTATTTCTTAGGCCTAAAACGCGCGATTTATGTCGATTTGTAGGCAGTTGCTGACATTTTTAAGCAAGTGGAATCTTTATTTTCCAGTTACAACCTAAGCAGCATAAGGGATTGGAGAAAACAACGTTTTTTTAAGCCTACGAAATCCACTCTCAAAGCACTGGCTTGACTAGAAGTGCCGTTGTTTAACCCACCATTTCAATCTAGTGCCCCTTGCAGGTATCTCTCTTGTAGCAATATGACGTCACTTGACGCGGCTCTTTAGGTTCAGTTAATGCGTAATCGTATGTTTATTGATAACAGACGCACTGCCCCCCCCCCCCACACCCGCGGGGGCTTTCTCTGCCCCCCCCCCCCCCCCCCCGCCCCCGACTGCCAGTTTATGGTTTTGACTGTCCTGCGTGCAATTTTTCTTCCTTTAAGTTTCCATTTTCCTCTCATCTTCTACCCCCTCTTTTCCCCTTTCGTCCCATCATCTCCCATAAACTGCGTTGGTGTCCATCATATGCTTAATGGTAACAGAGGCATTGTTTACACCCCCCCCCCCTCCGACTCCCGCCTAAACCACCCTCCCAATCTTTTTTAAATTTATTATAAAGAGTAGGGTTAACAGACACGCTGCCGCACACGAGGGCATTTCCCGTTCATGGACCTCCTGCCCTCTCCCAGTTTATCGCTTTGGCTTGAGAGATCCGTACCGTGTGAAAAATAACTGTCTTTCGTGCATGACGTCATTTAAGACTTGCCGCTGTGATGATGGCGCATAGCAAATTGTTAGTCGAGGCATCAATGTGCCAGTTTCAACTTCTAGCCAAAAAATTGACATACTCACCTGTTTTCATTGTATAGGGTTTGTTTCTTCGGGAGTCGTCATCGTTGTCTTCGTTTCTGCTATGAGACTTTGGTTTATAATGTAAGATTAGCATCGTACCCGGCTTCGCCCGGGGATTTGTTTGACCCGAGGTTGTTTCCCAGTATTTGCTCGGTGCTGCCTGATCGTTCACTGCAACAGTCAATTTTTCTTTGTGTAAAACTCCCCCTTTCCGCCAATCCTCTCCCTCCGCAAAGCAATATCGTAATCAAATAATGGCTGTAACATAAGCCCTGCCCCACCAACGGGCATTCCCCGTTCAGGCCTCCCCCCCCCCACTCCCAGTAGCGTGTGAAAAATAACTGTCCTTCGTACATGAAGTCATTTATGACATGCCTTTGCGATGACCACGCAAAGCAAATTCTTAGTCGAGGCAACAATGTGCCAATTTTAACTTAAAAAAAAGGGTTTAACGAGCGTTAACCACTCCTGGTCATCTGCCCGAAGCCCTAAGGCCCTATGTCTGCAACAGCCAGATTCCCAACTTCTAACTTCTTAGAATTTTAACTTCTTTTCAGGGCAACAACGTCCCTGTTTCAACTTCAAGCCAAAGAATTGACACACTCGCACGTTTTCATTGTTCCCCTTCCGGGGGTCGTCGTTGCGGTTGCTTCATTTCTGCTATGAGACTTTGGTTTATAATGTAAGATGACCACAATAGGCTACAATTAAAATGCAACAATAAACAACGAGTTGCAAGTATGAGCAACAATTTTCCATTCACTTTGGCTTTAAAAACATGAAAACAAAACAAAAATTATCAAAGTGATAATTTTTTGTGTGTTTCTCTTTTCAAAGCCAAAGTGAATGGCAACAGGTTTTTGGATCACTGGTGGCGTACTCTCAACGTTCATAAAAATAGCATTACAGATTATTGCAATGTTTACCGTTTATAGCCACTCCAAGAGTCAAAACCAAAAAAAGGCACGGTCCCCAGTCAAATATGTACTGAATGCCAAATTTCAACCAGATCAGTCGTAGAAATTATTTTATCTGAGAGGTACAAAATTGTATCAGCACACTTACCTCTGCAACAGAAATCAATGTTTACACTTTTCAAACGTAGAAGCAGGTGCCTGTCACATTTACCAATAGAGCAGTGACACGACGTAGTATTATTGTATATAACTCTATGCTGAAGCCTTAACGGGTTAGCTGCAAGGGGCACTGCAGAGAGAAACAGAAGGGCGTCATACTGAAGCCGATGCTGTGAAGAGTGATTTCTTAGACGTAAAACGCGCGTTTTTTGTTGTTGGAGAAAACAACGTTATTTTAAGCTTAAGAAATCCGCTCTTCCGTTGTTTTTCCCTCCATTTTTATGTAGTGCACCTTGTAGTTATGCCCTCCAAAACCCATGCTGGTGCCAATCTGGTGCCAATATGGCGGCAAATGTCACTGCTCTATAAGATTTTTACATTTATAAAAAATAAACCCGTTTGATTGTTTGAGTCAAGAAAAACCAAACCAGGGTAAAAACGAGAGAGGTTTTACATACCAGCTATAGAGTTACCCGGTTTAAATTTCAGCCGGTCTAGCTGGTTACGACGAAATTGCGCATCCAAGGTCATACGTACCCGGGACATATTGTATTCCTGGGCATCCCGCGACAGTATTATCGAAATCAACAGATAGCTTGGTCAAATTTGTGCCGGTTTTGTTGGATGGCACGAAATTACGCAGCGCCTTTTGCGTTCCAGACCATCTCAGGGCAACACTAACTGAATAATATAAATTGTTTACTTATTGAAAGTGTAAATTCAATATTTCTATAACTTTAGACAACATATGAAGGATAGTGTATAGGCTACCATTAACATTGAATTTCTGCTTAATTTGATCCGACTGTCTCATTGTTCCTTTTCTTCTGCTTTCCCGATCCCCCTCCCCCTCCCCCCACCGGTCACGTAATTTATTTATTTTTCTACTTATTTATTTATTTACTTATTTATTTATTTTTCCTTTCCTTTTTTTCCTTCTCTTTCAGAACCCATTCAACCACTTCCCATTCCCATCTCACCCTGACGGCCTTTGAGCTAACTCTCTCAGTAGGCCTTAACCAGACTCGTTTTCGTTCCTTCCTTTCCAATATGGCCGAACTGCTGCTATGATCATCCCCACTGTAAGTTTCACATAATTTTACTGGTTTTCGGCCATCTGCACCAATTTTTCCATGTGTACAGTATGCCTAATGCATTGTACGTTATTATTAGGGTAATTATATAGAACAGCGCCTTTTCAAGCTATCGACATAATTCAACTTCCTTTCGATTCTTTTCGAGTCCGTTATTAGTAGCTGCTTTGAATGTATTTTAGCATTGTACCCTTTAAATTTTAGACTGACTGCACCAATGCAGGCGAACGTTTAGGCCTATTGACCGACCATGCCAATGTGAGTTGTTTTTAAAAGTATACATACGTGTTGCAACAAGAAATCGACGCCGGATGAGCCTGACACCTTACTGCGCCATTCAAATGATTTGAATGTTTTTTTCCCCCCAGTTTTAGTTTTGTTCAACGTTTGTTTATGAACTGAATTATTTGGAAAGACGCGTACTTCATTAGAAGCACTTGCTTGAACGTTTACTTAATAGTTTTGGCACTGCGAATCCGTAGCTTTCTGTTAATGTACCATAACCAGTGTTTGTTTGTTTTTTTGTTCCGCATTATTAACCCTAAAAGCCTGGGTATCAGCCACACTCAACCAACTTACAACCTACAACCAACATTCGGAAAAAAAACCGAAACAGTCATTTTATCAATAAATAAAAAGCTAAAAAGGACAATGCACAAATGGACATACTCTACAGTCGCCCAGATAACAATGACTGACACTGGCCGCCCGTGTAACAACGACGGATTGTAATAGTCAGTGTCTGACAACGAGGAGGAGTGGGTGACCTCGTGGGAATCCCTTCCGGGTGCTGCAGACATAGGGCCTTAGGGCTTAGTCGGGCAGATGACCGGGTGCGGTTAACGCTCGCTAAAACCCTTTGAACCCTTTGACAACGAGGGCTGGAATGACACATGGCGGGTCACTTGATGGGAGAACCACTAGCGTGGTCCTTAAAAAAAAGTAAATACAAGGCCTACACTCTGAAGACGATGCGTACTGACAGTACACAGGAATGTGCACCTTCTTAGTCTCCACACGAGTTGTGTACTGGCAGTACACAGTCTGCGCAGCGATAGCACACTTTCTCGTCACAGCTTGTGTACTACCAGTGCACAAATTGTGTACTCTCAGTATACAGTTCGTGTGGAGGCTGAGAAGGTACATATTGATGTGTACTGTCAGTACACATCGTCTTCACAGTGTACTTTTCCGGATCTAAAATCTCATTCGGAGTCTGAAAAGGAGGGTTCTAGTCTCACTGGAAAAAAAAAACGTTTTTTACGTTTGCCATCAAGGACTAAACCGAACGAAAATTAAAAAGAAAAAATGTTTATAGCCCGTAGTAAAAAATTCAGGTGAAGCGTTTTGTGGGCCAGATGGCCTACATTTTTCTTTTAACATTTGCGTCATTAATTATTTAAAGCAAGAAAACACTAATTACGGCTAAGCTCCTTACTAAGAACTACTTTTACCTAGAAAGATGACAAAATTAGCACATTAAACAATATCGTACACAGCATCAAGGTTAACAAAAAAAAATATGGCTAAAAATTCGGTATTGTTACGTGAGTGTCCTATTTCGTCCCTTTGATTAGATTTATTTGCATCCAAACAAGCGGGTTTGCAAAGACAGCAGTTCTTTATTGCCCGAAGGAATTTGACAACTTTAGGAAAAAAAAGAAGAAAAAAAATAGGGACGAGATAGGAGTGGAAAGTGGGGACGAAATTTAAGCCAGTGCAATCTTGAATTTTTAGTTCATAATTAATTTCAGAGGGCTGCATTAGAATTTAATAAGAGTGCAATTAAAACTCGTTAAGTGAAGAGTAAATAATACGTGCGGAAGAGCGGTGGGAGGGGGGGAGGGGGCGGTTGAGGTAAAAATCAAACTTTGCATCGTCGTCAACAGTAATCGCTAGCACGGTTTACAGCGGGCGGGGGCGACGGGGGTGTAGGGTTTTAAGATGCTGGGCGAGTCCAGTCCTCAAGGGAATGTCCGTTCTGCATGCCGTTCCCGGAAACTCTAGATGTTCCACAAATAAAGCATATGGCCCGGGAGCATTTCTCCACCTAAATCAGGTAACGATAACAGACAGTTTCGCTCGCGTTATGATAATTCGTTCATTCTATACGAGTCGGGAAACGAGAGGCTTGATTTCACCAAGAAATTTCGAATTTAGAGACGATGGACATTGCGTAAAGTTGATGGCATGGTTAAGCAGCAAACATCAAGAAATGGAATGATTTCAGCTACTAGGTGAGCCATACATAGTCACTCACACACAAGTATAAATAAGCTTTTTCAGGTACTGCTGAAATCCAGCATCACTCCAAAAAATATACCCTAAAATAGATTTAAAACACTGTGAAGTGACATCTGCGTGTTTTGAAGATAATGTCCAACCCGAAAAGTTTTTAAGCCGTTTAGTATAAGATGGGCGCTGAAGAACCTTAAAGCTGTGTTTGAAGCTTCGCAGGTTATCACAAGGTCCATTGAAGCCTACTTTTATGTGCAGGTTGGTGGCATCCCGGCTCATTAGGGCTTAAGCCAAAGAATGACTCGGCGTTCTTCAGATATGCGCTGTATATTCAGGAAGATAGGTGCACCTTCCGTGTACATCGTGTACAAGCAAGCCCATACAAGTATCAGGTCGCCTTTGCATTGTCGCAGCTAGAATTTCATTGCGATCGCAAAGGTGTCGTTTCTATGGTAACAACGCTACCTGGCTTACCTAAACCCGATGTAGTTGAGCAAACGCTTGGAGTCTTATAATCCGTGACAATAAGATAAAGAATTCCTTCTGACGAAACAATTTTCGCAATGCTTCTGAACCCACATTATTGACTGTTTTCGTTGTGAGCCGGAAGACCTAAAACCGCCCGTACGTTTGACTTTCAGATGGTTTCTAGCTTCTAGCTGCGAGAATGCAAGGCGAATCGCTCTACATAAACGCGCCCTATAAAATATAGTAGCGAGTGTACGTTAGGTATAGCGTGGTAAACTTAACACACGAATTCGTGAAATTAATGTTGCTGTTTATTTTTGGCAGCCTAGCGCTAGTGACGTACCCGTGACGTATGCATTTAGCAAAATGCTGCAAGTGCTGCACCACTGCAAACAAAAGAAACGCACGGATGTCGAACATCATGTTTCAAAAGGTTGAAAAATGTGTTTTAATTGTCTAAAATCGCCTTCATAACAAATCTCTATCGTTCTTTTTGCAATTAAGAGTGTAAACGGGCTAAGAATTGCAATAAACAAGTGATACCGTAAATAAGTACGTCATTTCCAAATCTGTGACATCGTGTGGGATCGCAGAAACCAATCACGAGATCGTCGTGATTTGCGTTACCTCATTAGGATAGTCCACATAGGCGATTGACGCCAGGCAGTCACGAGTTTCTGAACGCTTATTTTGCAACGTCATACATTACTGTTGAAGCTACGTCAACAAACCGTCAGACGGATGGTAGTTCATCTTAATTACCGCACCAAACATGAATTTCGTGTTGGAACCGAGAAATTCGTAAGCAATAATAGACAGGGCATATCCGATTGTCACCATATTTTTCACACGAATGAAAAGAAAAGTCTATTTAAAGGTAAGAAAATGAAGATATGTAGAGCTTTACTTCGGGTAGTGAAGCGAGAAATGTTGATAAAAAGGCCGTATCGATACCACAGGCGCTAGACACACGATAGGCGTACTGCGAGAAAGTCCTGGCGAGCGCTTTCCGGGGTGCTTTCCCGCAGCATGCATTGGCGTAGGCTTCGTTAGGTGGTGCCGGTGGCAAATTATCCCCTGCTTAATATTCAAGATAGTCAAAAAAAGAAAAAAAACAAAAAACACGAGCTGAAAAATTTCTAAGTCCACGCTTTTTTTCTCATTTTTATTTATTTTGTTATAGTGAAAATAGGGACCACTTTTTCGTACTCCAGTTATGCGGTCCCTGCTTTCACTTTTTCTGAAAAACACTTTGGAAAAAATTGGATTTTTTCAGTAAACTTTTTCAGTTTGGAGAAATTTTTTAGTTCTTAGGTTTTTTATGGGCCAACATACTTTTTCAATAATAGGAGGATGGACGGACGGGGAGGCTTAAAATTCATTTTTTTTTTAATACAGTTTATATCAAATTAAATAACTAGTGCACTACAAAAGAGCCTTTTTTTTTTAATATCTAAATAATTTTATTTTCTGTAGGGGGCGGCCTGAGGCAGGGGCCGGTGGTATTCTGCCACCCTTGCCACCCTGTAGCTACGCCGCTGGCAGCACGCCTATCATGTACCTAGCTCCTGTCATCGAAACATGCTATTTTAACAGAAATCGCACATCACGCATTGAGCTGTACATTGAAGGGTATTAGCATATGTGAAGACATACTGCTGCAAATCCTGCATTAGAGAAGAAATTTCCTGGCTAGAATGAAATAGGTCGGAGCCACTGTAGTATGCGGTCTATTGTACACGTTACGGTCTACGCCTTGTCATAACAGACCATAACATAACATAACGTAAGCTAATCTAACCTAAAAATTTAATGAACTTTTTTGACGGTAGGCCGCATGCGATAGTAGCAACGTGGCCGTAGACCGCATAGTATAGTATCACTAAGAGGGTCGCTTCTTTATTCCATACCTTATCCCACACCCACCACACTCCGCTTCAACTGTGCTGCCGAATGAAACACCTACGATTATTTTAACGAAAATTTCAGAAAATAAATGGAGGAAATGAGAAACCAGTCATGAATTCTGTGGAGTAAAGGTGGAAAATCGTCTAATGGGATAATTGTCTAATATCTGCATAAATAAAACAATCTGGGAAATCAACTAAACGGAATATCGTGTAATGGAAAATCATCCAAACGGAATACCGTATAATGAAAATTATCTAAACGGAATATCGTATAATGGATAAACGTCAAACTGGACAACAATATACCTACGGTTTCTGATATATGTACAGCCGCAGCGAGCGCGGTAGATCCTACTCCTGTACGATTTAGAGCGATTCCTGCATTTTGATTTAAATTAGGTCGGTAATGGCAAAGGTACGATGTGTGCTGCAATGGAAGACGTCTCCGTATTGTAACTTTTGTGCATACGAAGACCGTCTACCATTTTGTTTGACTTCGTCCAAGGATTCAGTTGCCTTAATTATTGCTCAAAACGTTTTTCTTCAATGGTGATACTTATTTCGTTACGGGTGCCCAGGGACCCCCCCCCCCCAAAAAAAAAGAGTAACCAAACACAGCAATGTGGTTCGCTTTAAGACGGATGGATTTGGGATCGAATTCACCACAAAGGCTTAGGAAATATCGTGCAAAAGTCCTCCGATATGGCGAAATCAAAAACATTTGTGCAGCAACTCCGTGTCACCTTACGTTTACGACCCTGAGAAAACCAAAGCGGAAAAAAAAAAGGCACGGCAACTCGGTTAACACAGATTATTGTTAGGTTTACTGATTTTAAACTCAGTATAACAGCACCACAACGAGTCGCAAAGCTTGACAAAAAAGAACTACTTTTTGAGTCAGTGCAAAAGAGTCAGTGCCGTGGATTTAGTCGAGATCTGCAACGACGACGATACGAAAACAAGGAGTTATTGCAGAATTCCGGGTGCACCTGCAGGATCGTTTTCCAGTGCGTTTTTTGTAGTCAAGAAGACAAAGCGGCAGAACGATGGCAGAGTTCAGCCTTATGTAGTTAGGACAGTGTGAAAGACGACAAAGCTCCTTCAGCAGTGATAGAATCTGGGCATTCTTTTGGCTTCTTCTACATTCGGAGATTTCCCATTTTGAATCCCCTGGTTTGCGCTTCCCTTTACTAGAATTCTTTATGCTTCTAAAACGTCTATAGTATAAGGCTCAGAATTGGGCCGGGTTATCTATGTGAGCAGTAGTTTGCTTCAGATGACGTAAGGCTCAAAGAAATTGATGTCGACGGTCTATCCAAGGGTAAATAAGTCGGTAGTGCCGCTTTTCCGAAAACGTGAGGTAACGTAATACCTGCGATATATTACTTTACCCATGGCTATACGACAGTACCGGCCGGACCTTGGATGAAAAAGAGCATATGGTACTAGATTGGACAATATGGCCGCCGAAAACGCCACTTATGCGATTGATTTATACTGTTGCCGCTTTCTGTCAACCGAGGGCGATACTCACAATTAAAAGAATGCATCGTTCCTTTCCTTGGAACACTTTCCGGTTTCATGAACTTGTCGCTGTTTATTCCAAGCGCAAAGAGAAATGGCTTAAAGGGCGCGTTTACGCAACAACTCGCTTTTGCGTTTTCGTAGGCAGAGGCTAGAAATCACCTGAAATTCCAACATGGCGGCTATTTTAGCTCTACCAGCTCGCAGCGAAAAGAGCCAATAATTGAGATTAGAAGCGCTTGTAGCGGTGTAACCGTGGCAACGACACCTCTGCCATCGCGATTAAATTCCAGCTGCGAGAATGCTAAGGCGAGTCGGTGCATAAATGTGCCCTAACAGTTACTGAGTGATAACTTAAAAAAAAAAACTATTTAAAAATTTGAATTTACATTCAGTAATTAAGGAAGCACGTGGCTGGTTTGTTGTGTAAAAAGAAATTTCTTTGCGCATTCCTTCGCTTGTTGAAATCAAGTGCTACAATTTGTTGAATTTGTTGTTAAAATTACTATATTTTGAGTGTTTTTCAAATTCCTTAAAATTGTTGCTGTAATTATTTATGATTAATGTACACCACATACGAGCCATGGCTTCGTGGTGGATTTGTTGAAATTTGGAAGTACAATAACAAAAAACAAAAAAAACAAAAAACAAGGAACTAAATAATTGTAGATGGCGCTAGTTGCTGCAACCTGTTATTCGGTGAAATAGGTACCTTTGAGTTTCAGAATTGAGACTAAAGAAGAAATACTTCAGACGACGTAAGGCGCGAAGAAAAAATTGAACCAGTTTATCCACATCAGCATAGTATGCTTCATTAGTAGCCTAAGGCTCAAAGAAATTTATTAAAAAAAAACAAACAAAAAAAAAAAAAACGTGGCCCACTCTGTCAAAAGGTGTGTCTTGTTGATTTTGTATTTCCAGAGCAATCCGAAGCATAACTATTACGTAAGGGTCTCCACGACGGTACCCACCTGAAGTGTAGCTATAATACTTAGCCTGAAGTTGAAGACAGGCTTTAAAAAAAAATGGTTCCCACTTTTCGATTCGCCCTAACATTCTCAAAGAGGTGAAGCAGCAGAGCAATCACATTTACAAATGAGTTCGGGCGTTCACTAAAAAGGCTGTGCAAAAAAAAAAAAAACCGGTGTAAGAAAAAAAATATGCCAAAGGAAAAAAAAAATTCATTTTGCCAAAGTAGGGATTTATGATGTGTGCAAAAAAAGTTAACTCGACATGAGCACGTGATATTTCTATTTCCGGTTCTTTCAATATTTTTTCCTTCCTTCTTTTCCTCCCGTCTGCCCTTGTCGGTGCACCTTGCTTGTACCTCATTGATATTACAAAAGGAGCCAGTTTTCAATTCGCCCTTTCAAGGACTAATTTATACAGACCTGGCGTTCGTCACGGTCGCCAGCGAAATGGTGATTAAAATCAGCGCCAATCCGTCCACCTATTGTGAAGCGAGAGAAACAAAAGGAGCAGCCACGCCCTCGCTGGGCGATGTCGCGAACCACACTAATGAAATGGAAGTCGGATAATTGGAGCGACTTAGACCCGTCTTTTCAACAGAAAGCTAACAAAAGGGCCAAGAACATTAGACAGGACAATTATTGTCATAACAATATCTACGCTGACGTTTGTCAATAGAAATCTCCCCCCACTCCCCCCCACCCATCTCCCCTCTTTTCCTTTTAATTCTGCTGGATGTTTTAATTTACGTTTGAAACTTAATCCAATAAATGCTTAATTAGGGCCGGGTTTACTAATTAGGCAAAGTCGTAAGTTACAGCGTCGACCGCTAGTCTGCGCTCTCTTCCATGCCTTGGCATGCTTTGGCTGTTTTCGTCATCAATTTTAGATAGGGTGGTGAAGTTGGAACCGGATGACGTCAGACGCCCGACTCGAGTCGAACCGTGCGAGCGGAAGCCCTCCAAAGGAGTACTTGTAGCTTAGAAGTTGACTAAATTAAATTTAATTTCAATTAAAGTTTTATAGAAAGAGAAACGGTGAAACGGAATTGTTGATAGAATTTTCTTTACAAAGCACGCGAATTCGGCCGACAAACGACATTTGGTATTTTATTTTTTTTTTGGTGTGTGTTTATCATCAGGACGTTTATTTAGAATTAATGACGTTCAAATTAACCCAACTAACGAGACTACTGTTACAAAATTTAAGTAAATTAAGTGATTCTGCGAGAGCAAATAATTAAGATGTTGAGCATGAGTTTGCCAAGATATTATGGCAGTTGGGAAGGTGGGTGGAAGGAAAAGAAATCAGAACTACTAGCTTATAAAGATGACAACCCTACATGAACTAAAACATTATATATATATATGTCTGTATGAAAGCAATCGAGAATGTCCCGCATCCTTTCTTGCTCCATAAACTATAATATTATGGTATCGTTGGGCTCATCCTTAAGTGAATCAGCAACTGGTTATACAATCGTACGCACTGTGTTGTTGTTGTTGCCGGCTCTCGTTCACGCGCTCTCGCTTCAAGTGGCGTTTCAAGGGGTCTGTATTGGTCCTTCACTCTTTGTAATCTAGTTCAATGATTTTCGGCATTTTTCCAATAGCCAAATTGTTAAATATGCCGACGATTCCAAACTTGACCTTCCCATAAGGACCAACCTGGACCATGATATTTTACGTAGAGACACTGACATCCTTTACCACTGGTGTGAAACGTGGTGCATTCCCGTACATCCTGACAAATCATTGTTAATGCGGCCAAAAAAATAAAAATCTTCCATACTTCTGGGGATATCAATGCCTATCTGCAGACACGCAGGTTACGGACCAAGGTTACGGTTGAAGTCCTCGCTCCAGCAAACCTAAAGCAGTTAATATTTCCGTTCATATACAATAATTTTCGACCAAACTTGGCCAGATAGTAGGTAGGTATGGAAGTTGTATTTACACCAAAAATTATGCAATTCTGTGCAAGAGTAAAGGCAGGGAGCCACACGTAAATTTGAAAACTGTTCACTTGTTGTTGTTGTTTTTCTTCTTCTTCTTGTTCTGCTATCGTCTCAGAAAAAACTACTGCACCTACCGAAAAGCTAAAACACGATCTAAGCCAGAAAATTTCCTGGTTCGTCACCCTAAAAGAGACCACTTTTTTAATTGGTCGAGCCATTCCGGAGTTACTCGAGTGAAATATACTTTAATGGAGCCATAGCCCTAGGCTGTACGCTCGCCCTATTATAAGTTACAAATGCACACCATACCAACAAGACCGCATTACATTATATCACATTATGACCAGTCTTCAATTAACCTTAATTTAAGCACAGTTTCTTTTGCCTTTTCAGCTGTACACCACTGTGATAAAGACACGTTTCTCTATCTTTGGAGCTGCATATTCACCCTGGGGTCACATACAACCCCAGGGGGTGGGGGATACATAGGATTCAGAGTACCACTTTAGTGCCCGTATAAATTAGGCAACAACGCGGAGCCGAGACGCATCTTGCCTCCGGTCACTTACACTCAATTGTGTTTGCACAGGCATATCATGCTGTATCCATCGTTGAAGCTTCTTCCTGGCCTGCTGAAATTTTGCTAAGTGCAAGAACAAGTGGGTTACCGTACCAATTTCCCCACACTATCAGGTTGAGGCCAGACTCAAGCCCAACCGTTGCCTATGAGAAGGAAAAAGAGTGTGTCTAGTACTAAGGCGAGACAAGGAGCGGGCCATCCAGTACAATATATTATGGAGGCCCGGGTTGCTTGAACAGTGAGGATTCATCTGAAAGAGCGCACGACCTGTAGTTGCCATGGACTATTCCTTGTTCCAAGCACTGTATGTTATAGAATGGAGAGATTGCCTGCACGATGCCACAGAGCGCACAAGAGAAACTTCGCAAGCAACATTTGCTACCGCAGTCTTGGCAATTCTGTTAGCATACTCATTTCCTCTCGTTCTACCATGACCCTTTACCCATTGCAACACTGAGACTGCAATCTGAGAAGCGCCCCACAGTATCCAGCACACAGTGAAAACCATGGGGTCACTCAAGCAGATGGTTATAAGAGAGGTCCGAAGCGCAGAGAGACAGGACTTCGAGTTTGTAGCTATTGTGAATTCAGGTAGCTGCAAGTCTATTACAACGTCAATTGCAACTGAAATTGCAGCAAGCTAACACGTATAGCTTGTCGTGACGTTTCGAATGGAGCACCTGATTTCCATTTTGAAGTCTGGTACAAAAATACCAATGCCTCCAGTGTTGGTTTACCTATGAAAGGAAGCATCACAGCAGACATAACAAGATGCTGGACTGCAAGGACAAAATACAGCAAGGAGCATCGGGCACCACAGCCAACGACACGGAGGACAAATAAGCACAACCTGAACCTCAAAGGTATCCTGCATTTCGACAAGCAACGACACAGCTTTTCCACCGATGCCCAAAATTTGACGTTCGCCTTCACAGAGCAACTGATAGTCCCTCAGTATCCGAGCGACTGGGCCATCCTTCCCGCAACTAATGTTATGCAGACACAGAGCAGTAAGCAACTCACAAGCTCTGAGATGCACCGGTGGTTCTCCCGCTTCCACCACAGAGCACTGGTTGGGGTCGAAGCGAGACACCCTGTTGCTGTTCTCAGGCAGTCATTGATTGAAACCTGTATGTTGCGAAGATGGCGTCTGTGACGTCTATGAACCCTGTAGGCCGCTATCAACGCTCCCCTTCGGATGTCACGATTGTGTACATGTGAGAATTGGCAACCGACTACGTATTTTCTCCCTCAGAAAACGGTCATCATCAGTCCACCATAGACCTCCATCAACCAAGCCAAACGCCGAGGTGTTTCGTCCTTTTGACAGCCTCCACAACAAGACTAGCAACCTTGATATTAATTGGGGTTGCTCGAACCGATGCAGAACAAGAAAATATTACGAGCTCCTTTTTCGCAGGAGCCACGATCAGCAAGACTGCTCACCGCACGTTCTAGCGTCCCTTGCACCAGGCCGGCTAGAACGTCAAGGTCTGAACCCACAAACCACAACGTCACTTCAACCTCAACCCCTCGAGGACATATCATTACGTGGAGTAGGCTCAAAATTTTCTATTTGCAGCCTATTTAACTATAAAACTACTACTATAAATACTATATCTAATTGCTGGTCTTCAGCTTTTATATGAACGGTCTTAAGTTTTTTTCTGTTATAGGCCATGGGCTAGAAACCCTCCTCATCCCTCTGGGGATATTTCAAGATGATGCTCAAAAGTTCCCTTTAGTTATGTACAGTCAGGATCGGGTTGTCTGCCTTTCCACTTTTGGTGATTTTGGCTGCTTATGATAGATTGGTGTATTTTCTGCGCAATTGTATGTGAATAATAATATTCGGCATCTTCCAAATTTCTACAATACATAGTATCCGTTTAAAAAATTGGTTTAAAGATATTCAGTGTGTTAGGTACAATAGTATGTTAGCTTCTAGAATAAATCCTGGAAACCGTGTTTGTTTATTTCAAGGAGAAGGGACCTTTTGTTGGGAAACCCTGCAGCAGGCACCCTGTAAAGAACTGCAGCATTTTTTGGGATCCCACAGAAAGGTGGAACATTTCATTCTGGTTCCATGGAAAAAGGTTGAGAGTTAAGTAATTAAGCAAGTCAAGGATATAAGAAGCAGCCCACCTACGAGAAAGAAGATCATGCGGTGGAAGAGGCCACTAATGAGGGGGACGTCATGAACCCTGCGATAGGCGGGGACAGGTTGTGATTCCACATCAGGAGAACGGTTACAGAAAGCCCAAATGTACTAAAGATTTGAAAGAAGGCTACAGACTCCTATTCAAGCTAACTCTGCAGCTTTCAAGCTAAGTGCCAAGTTGGCTTCTGGACAACAGGGATCTTCTCTTGTCCAGCTGCTGAAGTGGCCTTATTATTAGACAAAGTAGCTATACCACCTTTGTCAAAGGGACTTCAGAAGTCTACAGTTCGGTCAAAGGCACCCCATTGAAGTTCAGATGGTCTAGGCTGACTTTCCATCTATAGGCTGCTCAACATGTTCATAGACAAAGAAAGCGTAAAAATGGAAACACAGTGTCACTGCAAAGAGACGAGATCACAACGTCGATGGACGTGGAGGATGCATATCTGCACATTCCTCTCCATTCGTAAGCCTTCAAATTCTTCCGGTTTGTGGTAAATGGAATGATCTGTCAGTTCAAAGTTTTTTCATTCAAACTGTGTGTGGCTCCCCAAGTATTTACCTCAGTCCTTTGGCCTGTGTTAGGATATCTGACACCGGAAGAGAGTAAAAGCACAGACCTATCTGGATTATTGGTTAATATGCAGGCCCTGAAGGAACGAATGTCTAGCCTACACCAGGTTCCCCACAACACTCGTCCGGTAACTGGACTTGGGAATCAACACACTGAACTCTAGGTTTTCACTGACGAAGAACTTCACATCCTCGGAGCATCACTCAGCTGTGGATGTTTACAGTGTGGCCATCATATGACAGGGTAGTAACCCTAAGATACTCAAGTCGAGAGTCATCCTGCCTAGATTCGATATTGGTGAGGAACCTACATCATTGGTTCAATATTGGTGAGGAACCTGATACCAACGAGAAGCTGGTAGACCGGAAGCCTCCACTGTTCAAGAAATCCAACATTCCCTCTCCCCGCATCCTAATAACAGTCTAAAATTACTTGTTTTTTTTTTGTCTTCACTAACTGCCATACAGGTACCTAACTACGACGTTATCCAATTGTCTCCCAGCAATTAACAGTTGGTTTGTATGCTAACATTCTCCCTGCGCATATTCTAAAATCTACGATGTACTTCGCATCCAAACCTCCCTCTTCCCCACCCCTTCTTCCCCTCCTCAACGTGAAGCGCGCACTACGTGTCATTATTTCCCAGCTTCTCCATTACATCCTTGGAGCGTCACGCAGGCAGCCAGTCGCCTGGCTCATTCTTGTGAGGTATTACACCTTTCATGCCAGGTGCAAAATGGCAGAATTAGAGAATGCAGTTTCCAATAAGACCCTCCGATTTTATCATTTTGCATCAGATGTGAGAATGTCTAATTGTTGAGCAGAGGGAACTGCACGTTGCAACAAAGCCATGATGAGAGAAAGAAATCAATTTAGTTTAATGAGGTTTATTTGGTCCTTGTAGGCGATGTGCATGACTGATGGTGAAATTTTCAGCTGCTTGACACTATGAGTCAAATATGGAAGCAAGGTGCTTAGCTCGCTTCAAAGAATGAACTGTCCAGTCAGGGGCTTGCGGCTCTTAAGAACCCAAGCATGGCATTTGCTATACATGTTTTAGAAGAAGAGGGGGAATGGTTTCCGCAGAAATGTCCTAGATGTGAGCAAACTGTTGAACCTGAACCACCATTAATACCAAGCTAACCTGTGACTAACCATTTTATTGTGAATAATAAACCCTGAATTACTATACTTTGAACCCTGCTTCCATTCTTGGGACTTCAAATTCCTCAGTTATCATTCCATTCCTCTTTTCTTCGTGTGGCGCATCCAGCCATCACAGCCGTGAGCACCTTCACATTAATTTTGCTCGGCCACTAGATTGCGCTTTCCATCATTATGATCACCAAATTTTAACCCTGAGAAGTATCATAGCAGTATACGTTTTTTTTTTCTGGCTTGTCATGATCCACTCAGCATGACTTCGAACTTTGACCTTGGAATACGAACCACCCAAAAACCAAGCAAGTGAGGCAGTTCACCCAGTGCTGCGACTAGCTTTTTCCAGGGAGGGGTGCAAGGGCGAAATGTTTTGGCCCTCCTCAACAAGTACACAATTTTGGGGACAAAGGGACTCCCAACTCAGACCAAACAATAGTGATTTTTGTTCCTTTTTGGGTTCCGACTTGTAAATGTTGGGCCCTCTGCCACCTGGGCCCGGGTGCCTTCCACCCTTTCACCGTCCCTAACTGTGGGACTGAGTTCACCATAGTCAATTATGCCTTTTTACCCAATTTTTTTTTATATGCTCATCTTGAAGCAAGATGTCTGACGAGTGAACTCGCCTTCAACGCACTGTAAAGAGGGATTTCTAAAATGCCACTGTTGCTGCCTATTATCCTAAGAGATAGCAGTATCAATGTTTCTTTTCCATTCTAGCGATTTCGCAAAACACGAGTATGGTGTAAAATCAACGTCAATATTACACACTGTTCATTACGTCAATTCCTTCACCGTAGACACTGTCTGACTTTAATCATACACCATTCTCTTGTTTTGAAAAACGCTTCAAAGAAAAGAAACACACTGAAAACTACAGTTTTACAAGGACCTTTACAGAATGTGACATTACTGGAATGACTCGTTTGGAATTATGGATGGATGTAGACAAAAAAAATTCACAAGTTCGGCCACTTGTGTTCGAACAAGTGCATATGGAGGCGTACACAGTACTTAGCAGCAGCTGCAATGTAAATAGTGGCTGCCGGTAGCGATACAACCAAAAGTGTACTCCGCGCTTCCTATTGAAAGCATTTCATTGGCTGTTGGCTCAATAACGTCAAATGCCAGACCAAACAACCCAAAGGCTGTGGGTCATGACATTACCCACAAACAAGGCGATGTGAATGGTGCTTCGGTAAGATGATGCAGAGGTTCCGTGTTTAAATCTTCTGTACAGCCGATATGGCAGGGAAGGCTATAGTAACGACTTGTCCGTCTATCCATTGCCTTTCTCAGTGGTAGTCAAGTGGACTTTAAAAAAACAGATTAGCGCACAGCAAGCTACGTACCGTGTAGCAAAACAAGGCCACTGCCGACATGGAGTAAGTAATTAACTCCCTTCGTAACGGGAGGTGCTTGATTGTACCCAAAGCAACGTACAGCAGGCTACCCTTACCACTGCATGATTATCACGTCATCAACTGTGGTCTAGTGGATGCTAGCTTGGAGTACAAGCAGGAAGTAAACACATACAATCGTAAAAACAGCACGGCTATAATGATCATGCTAACAGCACTTCTATAATGATCATGCTAACAGCCGGCTATAATGATCATGCTAACAGCACGGCTGTAATGATCATGCTAACAACACGGCTATAATGATCATGCTAACAGCACGGATATAATGATCATGCTAACATTACGGCTATAATGATCATGCTAACAGCACGGCTATAATGATCATGCTAACAGTACGTATAATGATCATGTTAACAGCACGGCTATGATGATCATGCTAACAGCATGGCTATAATGATCATGCTAACAGCACGGCTATGATGATCATGCTAATAGCACGGATATGATGATCATGCTAACAGCACGGCTATAATGATCATGCTAACAGCACAGCTATAATGATCATGCTAACAGAACGGCTATAATGGTCATGCTAATAGCACGAATATGATGATCATGCTAACACACGGCTATAATGATCATGCTAACACAAGGCTATAATGATCATGCTAACAGCACGGATATAATGATCATGCTAACAGCACGGATATAATGATCATGTTAATAGCACGGCTATAATGATCATGCTAACAGCACGGATATAATGATCATGTTAATAGCACGGCTATAATGATCATGCTAACAGCACGGATATAATGATGATGCTAACAGCACAGCTATAATGATGATGCTAAGAGCATAGATATAATGATCATGCTAATGGCACGGATATAATGATAATGCTAACAGCACTGCTATAATGATTATGCTAACAGCACGGATGTAATGATCATGCTAACAGCACGGATATAATGATCATGTTAATAGCACGGATATAATGATCATGTTAATAGCACGGCTATAATTATCATGCTAACAGCACGGCTATAATGATCATGCTAATAACACGGCTACAACAATGGGCGAATCAGTGGTGTTCGAAACGATGTTGTCTCGTGTTGTTCGTACTCAGACCGTAGCCCGACTTTTAAAAATGGGGGTGGAACACTGGAACTATGATGACTTTTTTCAGGGGGGGGGGGAGTTCCTTGCTAGCTACGCTCCCCCCACCACTTGTAGGACATTTTTGTTGTTCATTTTGTTGGCATGGGATGGGCAGAAAAAGGGCAGCAGAGGTTGAAAAAGGGCATTTGTTTTACCTGTTTTGTTGACCGTTTCGTTGCTCGGGCAGGAAATAAGGACATGTAGGGTTTTTAAAAAAGGTCATTTTCAGTTAAAGGGGAGAGGGGAAGGACTCGTACCCCAATCTGGCTACGCCCACGATTAATTGGACTTCTCTAAGTCGTAGTGTCAAAGCAATCACGTGACCTGCGCAGCCAAACGATATCGTCCCCTTTGCGCAAATGCAGTGCAGCAATACTACCTGATGCTGCTGATGCAATGCCATTGCCCTTATTATCATAAAACAGGACGGAAAGCCAGATGGACTCGAGAAAGACCCGCTCAGACAATCTGACATTCAAGTCCAAAAGGCAACGTAAATAGGTTGTATCCGTGTTTATTTTGTGCTGCCCTTATCACTCAAGTCGTTGAGAAAACATTACCGGCAAAGTTTTATTGGCAATTGAAATTAATAAATAGAATTTAATGGCTGTGTCTTTATTACTTTAGTTGCTGGTAGCTTTGTAGGTCCAGTTCCATCCACCGAAACTGTAAAAACACGGATAGGTTTGCAGTAGGTAATATATATATATATATATATATTTTTTTTTTAAATATGAGGGAAGCATTCATCTTGTTTCTTCAGCCAAGCTAGCGCCTATTTTGTTGTTGCATGGATTTACCTTGCACAGTACGAAACGAGGAAACGAGAAACGTCCAGTGCACGCAGCGCTTCAAATTCCATCTTAATTGCAGGAAAAATAAACAGCCACTTAGCAAATTGCTTCATCAACTGCGAGGAAATTTTTTTTTTCATCAGATGCAGCAGCATCATGCGCCTGTCTTCTTTTTTTTTTTTACATCCGAAGAACCGATTTCATCTATGAAGACAACTAGTGCGACTAAAGAATTAAACTTCACGTTTTTTGTGTGATTTCATGTTTTCTTTGGAAAAAAGAAAAGTTTTTAAACAAAAACTTCGAATTAATATTAGGATTACACCGAGAAAATGTAAAAAATGTGATAAGGCCGCTAAAATTTAATTAAGTGGTTCTCGGGAGTGGTACTAAAAAAAATTGATGCAAGCGGGCGGTGTTTTTTTTTTTTACTTTTTATTCGAGATTTTTCAGATGCGGACGATGGCTTTTTTTTTTTTTACGAAAAAACGAAATCTGAAGCTTGCATTTTGTTGTCGACCACAATATCTATGTTGTAATGCCAGGATCAGCGTGCAGAAGTTGCACATTCGATAAAAATCATTCCTTAGATCTAAGTTCTTAGTTGTGACATGCCTCTGAACGATCCTTAGATTCGTTCCAGGTGGAAGGCGATCATGTGAATGGAGCAATGAGCTCATGTGGTCATCGGCTCCAAATAATGTTTGATAAAAGTGCTGATGCGTTATTGGTGCTTTTTTTTTTTAGACAATATCATAAAAAAAAACGTTTCATGCGCTAAGAAAAAAAAAACCCATGTGTGCGCTCCTGAGAACCACTTAATTAATTAATTTTCAGTCACCTAACCGTGTTTTTAAATTGTGTAAAATTGTCTAAAATTATCCCAATAGCGTGTTGGGAAGTAGTGCATACAAGTGGAATATTGCCTTTAAATTTTTCGTTTAATTAATCGTAGCCTTGCCATTCGGTAGCAGGTTGTGGCGGGGGATGGGACGTGGGGGGGGGGGGGGGGCGGGGGCGGAGGTGGGCGAGGAATGAAGAAGAAACCTTTCTCAATTTAGTCTGGCATTTTCTTTCTCTAATCCATGATTTGGTCGTACATCTTTGCACGTGCTGTTTGCCTCCTACCGTTCATTGTCCATCTCTATGCGCGGGGATACGATTTCAATTAACGCTCAAAGCCGAGCTCTGATGAAAAGAGGGTGCGCGCGCTCGATTTTTGCCTTGATTCGTGCGTTCTACAAATTGCCTCCATTAATTATAGTTCATTTATTATTGACTGGGCATGCCAGCGTGGCGTGATTAATGCACCACGTGATCGGTACATTGTGGTGCAGACGTAAGAGAGAAAAAAAAATTGCAGAAAATAACGATTTCCTTTCCGTCTCCTCCTCTCCCCCCCCCCCCTCCTTTCAATTCATGCCACAACACCTGTCTGTATACAAAAAAAAAGAAGGAAGGGGCAAGTTGTTAAAACAATAAGGATAGAAAGACGGTAGTTTTAATTTTACGAGCATAAATCTTAACCCTAATTCCGCTTCTAATTGATCTTGGCAACATTACATCGTTTCCTTGGTTTTTTATTACTTTTTTTTTTTCACCCGCTAACATTATGTGTGAGGATTTAAAAACAAAGGTAGATTATATTGCCCGTATCCACTAATCCACCATAAATCACGATCGGATAAAATAATAAAGCAATCTAAAGTTGCCAATTAGTAATCAGAGAGTTGAGGGCCTCGCACATCAAGTGTATTCGTTCTGCAGAACATACTCCATGTTTTGCTTCTTTTAAGGGTTTTGTAGCGAGCGTTAACCGCTTCCGGTCTCCTGTCTGACGAAGCCCTAAGGCCCTATGTCTGCAGCACCCGGATTCCCAACTGGTCACCCACCAAGTATCAATCGGGACCATTGCTGCTTTGCTTTTGTGTTATATTAGAGAAATAATGGAAGCGACTGTCTCATGCGCTGGCAGTCTTGGTTAGAGTCCGACCTCACTCACCCCTGGCATTTTTGGGAAGAGAAGGGTCCTGTGATGTGTCGTGCTCATGTCGATTGTGGCATGTAAATGATCCTAAAAATTTCCGATTGGAATTACCTTGCAAAATTATCCCTTTCACCTTCTGGCGCCATGGCTTCGGCTGGGAGCGCGACAAACCTCTAAAATATGGAAGTGTTGCGTAGATTCAGAAAGTTTGGTAAAACCAAGTAACGTAAGCAAGTAGTTACCTGGTAACCAAGTAACATGGTTACCAAAACAGCTGGGCCAAACACGTCGTCAACGGGACAGCAACACGTTGCCACTATGTCTAGAAATATAGGTTATTACCCGCTTTCCGAGTACCGAGATTTACAATGTCGAGGCCGTGCATGGGGCCGAGCCATTGTTGAACTCAGTACGGGGAAAGCGGGTAATAACCTATTTATCACCCAGCGCGTAACAATTGAAAAGCGCATTCACTGTCATTGTTACTGCAACATCGTCGTTGTTCGCTGAAAAGGGAAAAATCGGCATTAAGATTCGTTTATTGTCGAATTCGAATTCGGTTATTGTCGAAGCATTCTCAAGCTTTCTGAGCAACATATACGTCAGCACTATTCGTCCTTTGTTGTGGGCGTGCTGGCCGTTTGTCGATCTCAGTACTCCAGGCCTGGGAAGTAAATTAAATCCCAGTCCTCCAGGCCTGAAATGAAGGTATCAAGGTTGTTGCATTGTTACAAGCATTGTTGTATAGTACTGAGATCGTCGAAACTGGGTGATAAAGATTTATTACCTTCCAGTGTTTCGCTCCTCCTGCTCACTTACTATTCTTGCACAATATGGAAAATGTGGTTATTGAATACAAAAGTAACACTTTTGACCTCTATTTTCCTGCGAAAGTAACCATCTCTAGACGATTCGGGGACTCTTATTTTCGACACCCTAAAGGCACTATTCCCGTTGGATGCCTCCCCACTTCATCCGAATGTGGGCGGGACGGTTAAGAACTTTTTGCGTGTGGATGCAATTTCTTTTAGGTCCTGTGGGTTTGCTGAATTTACTGTGCTACTATTTCACTAAAAATAGTAACATTCACTGTTGTTGCTACTCTAGCCAGGTCCGCTTGCTGTTGGACAATCGCCCTGGAATTGTACTAGAGAATGGGAAGTCCTTTCTCTCAGAGTTGAATCATAGCATGCGTAGTCAGAGCGTGGTTTCATCCGACAGGCCTCTAAGCAAGGTGTTATGATGCTGTATGCAATTAAGGCTGAGCAAAGATGAATAGCGTGTTGGGTTAGCTCCCTGACCTGTTAGGTAGCGATTAAGCCCAAGGAGGTCCGTGGTTGGCTACCAATTATCGTTTTCCTCCATACATGGTACAGAATGGAGAAGGCCTTAGTACAGAAGAGAAGAACAAAAGAGGAAATGGCTTTGGTGCTGTCTTTATTCTTTGGAAATGCACTCTGACAAAGTCCCGTACTGTGGGGAGGTATGTTGGTCTCACTGTTGCTTGTCTCAACTCCGTAGGCTTACTATGGCAGGCTTACTATGGTTGAGCTTACTATTGAAGCTTGGTATGGCGTTTTCCATACAGCTTCAGAGTCTTCATAAAAATAGTTGATATTCCACTGTAAACGGGTCGGAAAAGACAACCTATACGGCGTCCAAGGACAGGATGCTTTTCTACTTTAAGGGTAAACAACTTCCGTGTTCTTTATCTGAGCTGTAGGCATTTCAAGATTGATGCTTTGAATGTTAATGGCGGCTGTCGTCCATGTTGTTTTTTGCACAGTCCGGAGTGTCCGGAGTCCAGTTCAGGGAGCTAACCCAAAACTCTATTCATCCAGTCTAGCCTTAATTGCATACAGCTATTTGCATGATACTCATAACACCTTGCTTAGAGGCCTGTCGGATGAAACCACGCTCTGACTACGCATGCTAGAATTCAACCCTGAGAAAAAGGACTTCCAATTCTCTGATATAATTCCAGGGCGATTGTCCAATAGCAAGTGGACCTGGCTAGAGTATAGCGACAACAGTGAATGTTACTATTTTTAGTGAAATAGTAGCACATGTATGTTGCTCGTTTTTATAGTTTCCTAAAATTCGTCACAGCTATATTTGTTTGTGAAGCGCTACTCAGTGCCTCATCTGATGAACTGTTTGCGCCCCCCCCCCCAAAAAAAATAGAATCGTTTGAAATACTGGGAACTGCATTCCTAAAAGCAATTTAAACACGCGAAGTCGAAAGGCGTTTCCACATCGTTTCAAACGAATTGCGTATACGCATGGTTACGAACTTGTTTTGATGCGCTGAGCTTAATGTGTGCCTTATATTTGTGAGTTTTTCAAACCATACTTTTGTTTTTGTGCTGTTAAAATCTTCGGTATATAGTGTTTCTTCAGCTTAATGCCCTACTAGTAGGGATGGGTCGGTTTTATTTTTTTGATTTCGGTTCCGGTTTCGGTTTTCACGCCCAAAAAACCTCGGTTTCAGTTTTGGTATCGGTTTTTGCCACCATCCACCCCAACCAGATTTTCCTAATTTTTTTTCTTGCAACAGTTGTATTACTAGCTTCAACTTACTCCTGCTTTCACTTTCAGCAGCGTCATAGACCATGGTCGTACTGTGGCATCATTTTCCTCTACTATTTTCGTTTTAATAGCTAGGAGCTTTGCTGTCATTTATACGTAGAAAATGATAATTATTAAAAAAATGTAAAACAACAAATTATATTTTTGATTTTCGAACACCGTACAAAAAAACCGACATAAAATCCGAATCGGTTCTGGTGTCGGTTTTCAGTAAAAACCGAAGATTCGGTTTCGGTTACCGACCCATCCCTACCTACTAGCAGAAATGACGTCTAGAGCTTGGACAGCCGATATACAAACATACAGTTTTTCCATGGCTGTGCTCTTACCCACAACTTACATTAGGTAGATGATGCAGATATTGTGAAAATGCAAGACACTCTAATCTGAGAAAGTGATACGACTACTGCCCCGTATGGGACTTGGACTTAGGAATTGAACACTGGACGCGACAATTCTGGGTTCGAGTCCCAACAGAGGCATTAGTCTTGTCTTCCTTCAACAGATTAGGGCAACGCAAGGATTCTGGGTTTTCACGCAAATTCCAGATTGTCCCTACCGCAAAGCTACGAGCCTCCACGGCAAGTAGTGTAGTCGGGCACAGGTTAACCATTTTAGCGGCGATCCGATCCCTGTGTGTAGTACTAAACATTAGGCTGTGCCGGCTTACAATAACCAAACGTTCAGTTCGACCCCAAATACCAACTAACTTCATAGTGCGAAGGCTGGCAGCATTTATACCAGCCAATAGCACTAGAATATTGTACGGGTCCGGTTTGGGGAATTACGTATTGTCATGCGGGGGCATCGTGTCATTCGGGTATTCAATGACATAATACTTCCCCATATCATCAAAATGTCCCAGTCAAGGAGAGGGTGGTCTTCCCCTTCTTGCCATGGCACAAGGTTAGACTACTAAACAGTTTAAAGCTTTTGCAGGAAGTTTGACTCAGTGTGGTTGCATGAGTCACTACTGTCACATTTTAATGTGTTTATCATTAAAGGGTAAGGTTGATTTCCTACCAAATCTGATATCCGCATCGTGTTATGCAATAGTGAGTGGTAATTAAGAAGGGTGTGCTTCTCAATGTCATCGAGTATTGCTTGTAACTGGTTTCAGCCTGCTACAGTGCATCTTGTATTACTGCAAGACTAGTCTTTAATGCTGACTCTTCCATGTTCCATCGAGTATTCCCTGT
>JAHWFP010102602.1:0-14119 GCA_023313725.1 Lithobius niger | reverse complement strand
GCAAAACGGAATACGTTGCCTTTGGTCACGATTCCGCAGAGTTTTAAAGGAACCGCTATCTTTTGGGCGTTTTCTTGGCGTATTTCGCCAAACAAATAGCAAACAGAGCGTCCGTGTGTCCTACACGGATGTCCGAAGTGAAGTGATAACCAGAGTACTAAACCCAGAATATAAGGGAAGCGACCCTAGGGAGGATTAGCTAAACTAATATTATGGAAATTTAAAACAGGGCGAGTTTTAAATTGTATCGGGCATTAAATAGCCAAATCAAAGTGATTTAAGCACATACTGAAGATTAGACTTTTGTAGATAAAACGAAACGAAAGTAACGGTTTGGTGGCAATGCCTGCTGCGATGAAAGCAGAAAAGCCACGTGGTGGGGAGCAAGGAAGCGTTAAGTTTAAGATTTGGGCATTGAGCAGTAAATTAAACGATTTAAGCCAATAAGTATTTATGGATAAAAGTGAAAATAAGAGTAAAATAAATATATACAAATAAAAACGAAATTCAATATCAAGGTCCACCAACAGTGCCCCAAAAGGTGTAAAACAGTTATAACTCCAATCGGGAAGCAGATAACACAAACACATCTTGTCAGTGTACGTGCTGGCAAAGATGATCGATCTCCGAATGAACGGCACTCAAATTGTTTCATTCAGGAGTCCACGAGTACAACAGTAGAGTGGAAGATTTAAAATCATGGGTTCAGTCTTTAGTAGACAATAAAGGCAAAAGTTTGATTAGGTAGGATGTACTCTCAGATACAAACAAGGAACATCATTTCACCTCCGGGATAGCTTTAGTGGAGAACCATGCAACCATCCTTAGGCAAACTCAAGAGCTGCATGTGGTGAGCAAAATGCATGCTTCACTTATGTTCGGATATAACTAATGTTAAGTAGTAGATATAGTAAAAGTGAAGTAGTGCAGGTACTTACGCAGGATCCAGGGTCCTCATCCCCAGAGGTCCTAGGAGCAGTTCTTTTGCATTTTGTAACGCTACCCATGCATGGTCAGGATTAAACAGCTCCGGGGCCTAAAGTTAAAATGAAAAGTGATAAGAGTATAAATTCACAGTGAAACTTGGGCAGTTAGGGTCCGACTGATACACATGTGGGTTCACAGGAGCAGCAAGAAGGCAAATGTATGGATGACAAGTGGTTCTAATTTACCTCTTTCCCAGTAAGGTTTCCTCTTCGAAATTACCCATACCTTTACAACTTGCTAAAAAACAATTTTGCCGGCTCCTCAGGACCGGCCAGCTGAAAGTTATTTCTTTTACCTAGGACAACGTTCATTACCTGCTAATTTTGGTATTCGTTCCTCGAAGTGCTGCGTTTCCCTGGAGGTTCTCCATGCTTGGCAGTACTGGTACAACATTCTTCAATGGGGCTATCACGTGGAATGCTTTGCATAACGTGACACTATTATTGAGCCTAGGAGCCCAGATAAGTCATTGATGCGGGAGGGAAGAGGGGCAGAGCCAGCATGCAGTAAATGGTGTTGTGGATATTATGGTTAAGAGTATATATGCAATTTTGACCTAAGCATCTCTGGATTACAGACCATAGGTGATGGAAGGGGGAGGTGGGTATTTAGGCTTTTGGTACCTCGACAGCTGGGAAGGTGTAAGGGGATATGATTGAGGGGGTCCTACGGTATTGCGCACCCATCCTGACATCTTTCTCTGCATTGAAGTTGGCCTCAATGGAGTCCTACGCCTCGTACTTTTTTTCCGTCGCCGAGTCCTTTTGCTTACTCTCTTACTGGATGTTGACCAATGAATTATTTCAGTACCGTGTCCTCGAATGGAGAGAAATTAACTGCACGCCACTTGCGATCTGTGGATGCCTTGCTCATCTTGAAGTGGTGAGCACCTTGCGTGTATAGTTAGGTACCCTCTTAGGCACACTTAACGACCTAGGTAAGACCTTGCTAGTCCTTAACTGGTCTTCAACCGAGAAACGCATTTCAGAGCTGTGGGCTATTTTACTAAGTCTGGCGACTACGTAGTTCTCACCTAGCCTAGTCCAAAGCTGATTTAGTCCGTGACCGGGAAACAGGCTGATAGTGTCCAAGATTGTACGATTAAGAAGTTTGGCGACTCCATTCATCATAGGGCTGATGACATTCGTACATTCGGCCTTGATGCGAGTCAATTCTTCTTGGAAATATTGAGCACATTCCGTTGTTCCCCCATTCCGTTGTCAGTTCCAAGGCATGAAGCTTTCTTCCTGTTTCACGTTCAGCGGCCGACAAGTATATTCGGAATTTATTGAATGCTTCGTCTTTAGTTGTCATTGTATACACTACACTTCTCCTTGAGTAATCATCTATGAATGAGAAAATATTTCGCCCCACCGTGGGAGGTCACGGGTGCTGCTCCCCATACATCAGAATGGACGAGGTCGAGAGGGGATTTTTCACTACGTTCCACTAGGGTCACATGTTTGTCGTGAGTGGACTTTCTTAATCTATATGTGTCGCAAATGGGATTGTCAGGCGAGAGTGACTTAATACCTCGCACTTTCCCGTTCTTGTCCAGTTTGCAAATGGCTTGCATGTTCACATGTCCAAGTCGCTGGTGCCAAACTTCCATGTTGGTCAACTGTTTCACATAGGCTGGCTGATCGGCATCGTTCTCTTGTTGATAAACAGATGCAGATTCGTCTGACTTCAAACTGGCTTAGAAGTCCGACGGCTGGTACATTTTTCTCCAGTCGCTTACCTGCATGTCTTGTAGGGCCACTTTATCCTTTCACTATTAAGAAACCAATCTCTAGTGCCGCTTGCATAACCACAAGTCCCAGTTTATCACGGATAACAAGTCCTTTGCTATCAGTATTTATCTTCCATCCGGCTTCAAAAATCTTCGCTCCCGAAATAAGATTCCTAGTCATATTTGGGGTCATTCATTAAAGTTATTAGCACTAAACCTCGTCTACTTGTATCTTCAATTTCACATCCCCAATGCCGCTAACCTGCGTGGTACCTTCAGCGAGTACGGCTGGGTGAGTGTTCACAATTTTGTAATTCAAAAACCTCGGTTGGCGCAGAAATGGTGGGTTGCACCACTATCTAAAGTCCAACGTGCATCCACAGCATCAGTCAAATTTGCTTCGATAAGACAGGCTTTTATTGGCTTCTGGGTGTTTACTTCCGCTTTTTCATTTCTAGACCTAGGGCTCGAGCAATCTCTGGCAAAATGATTTTCCTCCACAATTGACGCATTTGTTACTCTCTTTTCATCTCATTAGGGCTGAATAGGATTTTGGAACGCTGACGGTTCCGTCTTCCTCGGCCTCCTCTCTTTGGACCACCCCTTTCTCGGGTGTACTGTTGCGGCCCTGAAGACGTGGCTTGTGCGAACCTTAAAGTCAAATCACAAGATAAATAATCTTTATCCATGCCAAAATAATGATGGTATTGACTACCAACAATCTAAGAAAATGTTTTCATGAATTGTAGTAATGCGATAACAATTCACTGGTAGTGGCTTTTAATTTATTGGATACAGTCACACTTATCACAGTTGAAGTGTTTCTCCTTTGTGTGTACTGGTGTGTAGCATTGATTATAAAAGGCAGTACCACTAAAGTGTAACTCCTGCTATGTTAACACTTTGGAGCCTGCCATAATGTTTCGCGCATGTCTGCCGATCCTGACAGTATTAGCGTCTTACAAAAAAAATCACAACTCTGTTAGTTTTTCACTAATTAACACAATTTTTTTTTTTAGATAGTAGATGCAAGTGCACAGTTTTGGGAAAGTTACATGAAAATTGAAAAAAAAATTTTTTGGGGTAAAAAACGAAATATTTGTTTTGACAAAGGTATGACGAACGCATACCAGTGACAAACACAGCTGCTCAACCTGAAAAAAAACACTCCAAATTAGCCATAATATTTGGTTACTGTAATAACTTTCTGGCACTGAATTCGAGCCTCACTGTGGCGTGTTAGTTTCAATAAAATCGCCAGTTTCAGTTTCGTCTGACAATGCCATGCTGACTTTCACTTCAAAAAAGACGCTCCAGCTAGAATCCTAAAAACAAATTCTACTGCATGGTGCTGCCATATAGTGATTGGAAAGTGAACTAATACGTCCAACAAAGACTCTGGCTGAGGCACAGCAGACATACTGATCCTCCACAGTTTTGTATAGCAAATCAAAAATGTGAGAGGTACCAGTACGTCCTTAGGCACTCAGTAACAATTAAAACGCACCAGTACGCCCTTAGGATCCAAAGTGTTAACTTACATAAAGCTGAGCCACGTAATTTGCACTTGGACAGCCTTTCTCCGATACATGTGCTAGCTTGTAACAGTTTAGCCTTGGCATACAACGTGTACTTCAGTGATCTTTCACTGGCGTGTGTTCGAGTGCTGACCTATGTCACTATGGAGCCTAGCTGTTACACTTGACTGACCTTTCACTGGTGTGTAAGTCTGACCACTATCACTATAAGACTACTACACGATGCACACTTAAATGGCTTTGCACTAGAGTGAATGGGCTGAACACTATCACCATACGGTATTTCCACTCATTAGGCATGTAAGCAGTTTCTCACCGGTGTACTGCACATTTGGCAGTAAATGGCTTATCACTGAAGTGTACGTGCTAAACAATACTATGATAGGCTTTGCCGTGTAGCGAGCACTATAGAGACCTTACTCCAATGTGTGCACATTCAACGTATACTATGCTGTATCACGCTACACTACACACATTAGGCTTGACTTGTCCCACATACATAAGATTTGTATGCTGCCTTTCTTTTAGAACTAGCTTGCTATGGTTTAATTTCACTACACATTTTCTTAAGTGTTTTGGTCTTGCTTGAAAATTCAATTCATAATTGTCTATACCTAACTTTCAGTTGGCAATGCTTCTTATACTGGGGTAGATGTGGCTAGACTGGGCCCATAACACTTAAATTCTTAATTGGCCGTTAAGCAATGCAATAGTGTATACAAATGTGGGAATAGAAAATAAGGGCGAGGCTTAGACCCATGAAAGAAAATTACCGTGCGCCAATTTAATTTGTTTGGCGATACTTCGTCAAAGCACAAAACATAAATGGACAGTCTTGAGGCTTTACAAATACACTGATTAAAAATTCATCTTTTTTCACTAACACACGAAATAAACATTTCGGCAAATTTTCGATAGTCAGCAAACCTAGAGAGGTAATGGCTCGGGTGACTATCTTCGTCAGGCTCCTTAACAACACAGTTTCACTACTTCGTAACGACCGTTCGTCTGCTTCGAATTTGGAGCGCGGCCTCCGGTATTTGTTGGGTACGATGCGAATCTGGAGCGCAGCCTCCGTAATTCGTTGGGTTTGTCACCCATTTTTCACACAGTTGGCGATAGAGTTCTCCACGCATCAGAAACTGAATTCCAGGGTTTGAAAGTCCCTGGATAATAATCAGCCCTAGCCTTCGCCCGGTTGTGGTGATGAATAGCCAGGGATTGAAGATTTCTCAGATGGATATCACTTCTCGAATTTGAGACTTGTTCCTGTTCTTTCCTGTTGAGACGTTCTTCTTACTTCCCAATCTATATTGTGCTGAGTTTCCATGTGGTGGACTGCAATGCTGTTCGTTCTAACGTTGCTCCTAGTGTAAACGCGGTCTCGTATCAGACACTCGTGGTGAGGACACCTCAACACCACCGAAGAAAAAACCTGAGGGCAGCACTCTTACCTACCAGAAGAGCATCGTCTTTATGGCGATTTACACTATAAAAATGTAAATACTGTATAATATTTCTTTAGGCATAAAGCCAAAACACCTTTTCAGCTTAGTTGTGTTGTAGATGTTAAAAACACACGATATTTTTTATTTGTAACAAGTGACGACTTTGTTTATTTATGAAAAATGTCCGATGTTCAAACCAGTTTAAAATCTAACCTAAACTGCGGTATAGCCCTTTAAAAAATAGCTGGAACATTTAATCTTTTAATTTGTGCACTTAATGCATTTTGGTAAATTTAACTTCTTGCCATGAACCCTACCGGAGCTCCAATGTTTATGTTTCTATATTTTCACGGACCCAGTGTATGATTTTATGTTTATTTTTTATAGCATCTCCATCTAAACTCCGACCGTAGTGAACCTCTAAAAACGTAAACAAACTAGCTTTCCTTCGTTAAAAACATGCCTTGTATATAGCAGTTTCATTCCCAAAGTCGAATAATAATTCTGTGCATTACACTTCGTCCCCCCCCCTCCTTCAATAGTTGCGATGCCTAACATCGTAGTTTATTTTAATAGGCCTAAAAATCACGTTGTTACGAGTTGAAAACTCACTTGCACTTTTCAAACCTGGCCTCTAAGTTCCAAGTCGGCAATTCCCTTTGTCAATTCGAATCCATCCAACCAAAACACTGCTTCAATTCCGTCAGCCAGTCAGAGCGCTCAAGCTACCCCGGTCGTCCGCGCTGCCACACCAACTTCCGGTAGTGACAGTGTAAAGAAGGCCCGTTCTTCACTAGATTTGAGAGGAGACCTCGCCTCAAACCATCAAAAACCTGAGGGTAAAACTTCGTTTACGGCAACAAACACTTTTTTTCTCGGCACCCCTGCCGTGAAAAACCCCGAAATTCAAACGCCTGTATCTTCCAAGAAAATGGACCAATCCGTCTCATCTAGACAGCTCTTAATAACCATGAACTTTATCTGTTTTCCCCCGCAAACAGAACACGAAAATTCCTTCTAGAACTTTCACAGCATCCTTAAGAAAAACGCATGAAACTGATGCCGTAAAATCACCGTAGCGCACGAGACGCCATTTTCGCCACTTGTATAAATTTGTATTTGCTTTTATTTTTACTTAGGCATAAAGCCGAAAACATTAGTTCAGTGTTTTAGAGGGAGGAGCTTCCTCTACGAAGGTACTTAACCTCCCTAATAAATGTGCAGATACTTTGTTTTGATATTTAAGTTTATTTACGGTGACGATCTTGAATACTTTTGAGAAATTTCCAACTGCCAAAACCAATTATCTGCGGCTGCAAATAATGATTGAAACTATTTAAATGCGTTTTAGCATCTTGCTGGTACTTTTAAACTTTGCTTTTATGAAATATTTAACGTAATCTTTTGCCATCCCAACTACCGGAGCTTAGGCAACATTTTATCCTACGTATTTTCCCGTACACGTCTTTTCTAATTTCCCGTAGTTGTTCCTAGCAAAACCGACTTGGCAACCCCTTTCCCAAAGTAAACCTGGCTCCCCAATGTTAATAATCGAATTTATTGAGATCATTCCTTCAATAGTCGCGATGCTTAACATCGTGGTCAAATAAGAAAACCATCCGTAGTAATTAAAGGCCTTATTCACGTTCCAAACAATGAGTTTAACTCTACCGGCCCCTCTTTATCACGCAGTCCATAGTTATTCCTTTAAACGGCGCCAAGCGAAAAATCCTTTGCGCTGCCGACTTTTCTATTGTTCAAGGCCCTCAGCCAATCAGACCTCCGTAGCTATCCTCGGCGTCCGCGCCAACTTCCGGTAATGTGTATATAACCCCAGCCCCAGGAGGCAATCGTTAGCACACGCTCAGCAGATCTCAAAGCCAGAGGTGACTACGCCAGTCGGTATAGATGTCCCGTCCGAATGTTGCCATGCCGGGCAAAGGTAGTTGGTTCGTATAACTAGTATTAACTTAGAAAGTTTAACTTTTGGAAACCCCATTCGAAATTTATAGTTCTAAACTTAATATCTAACCTTAAGCTTTGAGAATTTATGGTGGTGGTACCATGATCGGCATTAATGACCCCCCCCCCCCACCACCATAACGTCAGGGTTCACGGTCTCTTTCTAAAAACCAGCTTTTTTTCCCGTGTTTTTAGTATGAACGTACTCAAAAACTAAATAGATCACTTAAACCAATTAGGTTTGCAAAAGCAGTGACTTCGATGACTAGTTGCCCAAACTCATGTAAGTGTTTTCGTTGATTGGCAGAGTTTTTGTTAACTTGAAGTGACAAATTCTAAATGGCAGATTTTATTCTAAGTCGCACTTAGGAAACATAGTCTGGTAGTATTTTGTGTAATTCCCGCGGTTTACACTTAATAACAGGTTCTTGCGAGTTCCTGGCAGAACTTTTTCTTGTCGAAATTGTTATTCTTTGCACATAACATGTAAAGGTTGAAACTGAATTTAATGTAAATTCTTGTCAGATTTAATGTAAATCTCGTGTTGATTTAAAAGCTTTCTTGTTGATGCTAGTTGAAATGTAAATACTTGCTTTTTATATTTGCCTGTCATTTAATAAACCAAGAGTTTGTGAAACGTCAGTTGTTTACTAGTACGATTCTTGAAAAAACTCACCATTTTACTTTGGGTGTTTGTATCAATAAAATTCTTCTTCTTCAAAGACGCTCAAACCCAAAATTGAACAAATACTTCTCAGTATTCAAAATGCGAATTTTCGACAGGCGTTTTGAAGCGGCAGTTATGTGAAAAGAACTCTCACAAGGAGAGCCTGATGATGACAGGAGGACTGAAACAGCACATCTAGTTTAGTCATAAATGCCTGTCGAAAATTCGCATTTTGAATACTGAGAAGTATTTGTTCAATTTTGGGTTTGAGCGTCTTTGAAGAAGAATTTTACTAGTACGATTAATTGCTAGACTTAATTAAGAAAATCACTTATTACTTAAAGTCAGGACTGCAATTAACCACCCACCTGGTGGCAGCGAATACCCCCCTTTAATGTTGACTAGTTAGCCTACAGTTAGGACCAATGACTATGTTACCCATACTGGGCCAGTAGTACATGAGTGCTGTTTCCTGAAAAGTAAAAACCGCCACCGCAACTAGTAATTTAAAGGACAAAACCACATGGATGTCGGCGAGGCTACAAGCACCTAGAGGATCGTAGCTTCGGCCGCTACAACAGCTCGGCCGATCTAGGTCAGTCTCTCCTCCTCCAAGATGTCCGCCTCCTCTTCCCTGCTCACCCCCTCCGAAGCTATCCTCGGCGTCCGCGCCGACTTCCGGTAATGGGTATAAAACCCCAAACCCAGAAACACTCGTTAGCACAGCTCAAGGATTCTGAAAGCTAGAGGTCACTAAACCGGTCGGGAGTGGAGATGCCGCGGTCCGATTGTTGCCATGCCAGGCAAAGGTGGTAGTTCGTACTTAGTTTAGCTTTAAAAGTTTAATTTTTGGACTTACATTCAAAATTTATAGTTTAAACTTAACTTAACCTCGTAGCTTTAGAAAGTAAATTTATGGTGCGTCAAGCCAAACGGCTTTTCGGACGTTGGCGGCCTTAATTTAAGGGTTCACGGTCCCTTACTAAAAACCAGCTTTTTTTTATGTTTTTTTAAACGCAGTTTAAACTAAACAAAGGACGGTTTGATCTCGTGGGATGTTTCATTGATTATTCGCTCGGATCCACTTTATAGGTAGCTGCGGCTCTGTAATTTAAGGAGTTGACTTATCAACAGCAACTCTAGGAGGTTTAATGCTTTGTTAATTCACGTAGAAACAAAACTGTAAAAACAGGTCTACTATTATATATCAGCCGAGGCTGTTTATAATTTAGAGGGCTCTTTTGCGAAATCCCCTTGTGCCTATACAAATCAATTTTTCTATTTGAAAATGTTTTAACTGAACATCGTGTTTGTTCTAGTGTTGAATTTAATTGTAAATTCCCCGTGTTATTTATAAACTAATTCAGTTATAAATTTGCCAAATGTAAATGTCAAGTGCGTTTTGATTTTTAACATGTTTGTTCAAAAATAAAACCAGGAGTTTAAAACCCAGTTGGTTTATTCGTCTGTCGTTCGCTAGAAGTAAGAAATTAAGACAATTCTCTTAAACTTAGCTTAGCTAGTCTAATTTTCCCACCTTGGTGGCAGCGTTACCGCTTATTACAGTTAGCCTACAATATTAGGACATGTGTAGCTCCATTCCCTACGCCGGGACTGTAGCTGTTGTGCTTGTTTGAAACAAAAAGTACCCAAAAGTAATAGTAAGAAGATCTAGTTACACCAGGCGACCGGCGATGTTACAAGCACCTACCCCGTCGTAGCATCCGCCGTTACACTAGCATCGGCCATGTGTTGTTTGATACGGGTCCCAATTCCCTTCCTAGTCTCACCTACGTAGACTGCACTAGTCACCACATGGAATTCGGTACACTCCCAGGTGTAACGGCGGATGCTACGACGGCTGAGGTGCTTGTAACATTCCCGACAACAGGTAGACTTCGGTCTTGTTAAAAATAATACTTTCGGTGTTTTGGTTAATTATCAAAGCACAGTCGTGGCTACGCGCCCGATGTAGGGAACGGAGCGAAAATATCCTATCAATTTAAGTAGGCTAACAAGTACTATTCATACGGTACGCGCTGTCACCAGGTGGAGTGACATTAATTGCAGAAAATCCTGAGTTAAGAATAAAAGGGGGTTTACATAATATTTTAACTCTACAATTAATAACTGGGTAAAAACAACTGACGTTTAAAACGCTTGGTTTTATTTAAAAAGACAGTGAGAATAAAAAGGCACTTTACATTTTATCACGTTTTTATAACTGAAAGCTTTTGAAAATAAAGCAACGAATTTACATTAATAAATTCAACAAACGAACTTTGGCGTTTAAGAAAACAGTTACCTTTCACATCAAGAAATTTCACTCAGGTATGTTTCAACCTCCTAATATAAAAAGCAGCCGCAAGTTACAATTAGGCCTACAGTATGTTGTCTGCATTCAAACTACCACAAACTCAACTAAACTTCCAGTTAAATCTGAACTAGATCGGCTCAACGGGAGCACTAGCAATTTAATAAGGACTTTCACTTAAATTAAATTCTTTAAAATAAGTAAGATAGACTTGGTTTTTAGGAAGGGAACCACCCTGACGTTTTATGATTAACTAAGTTCAGAAAATGCCGATGTACGAAGTTAAGTAATAAACATTCAACCTAGAGGTTAATTTAAATTTGAACTAGTAATTTAGGTTTAGGGGCCTAAAGTAAAACTTTCAACTATAAACTGCGCGAAAATACGAACCACAACCATAGTACCGGCATGGCAACATTCGGACGGCATCGTTCCTATCCCGATCGGCGTGACCACTTCCTAGCTTGAGATCTGTGAGCTGTGCTAAAGATTGCCTCCTGGGGCTGAGTTTTATACCTGATGCTTGGCCAGCAGGTAAAGGGGAAGCGCGGACTTGTAGGACAGTGACCGGGGACAGGGGGGGGGGGGGGGAGAGGGGGAGGAGGGAAGAACCTTGGGAGGAGGAGAGACTTGGCCAAAACTGGCCAGGCTGTCACTTACCGGAAGTAGGTAGGGCAGCGCGGACAGGCAGGGTAGCTTTGCACTCTGATAGGTTGGAGAATTGAATCCTGTGATCTGGTTGGAAGGGAATATTGGCAATAAGAAGAAGAAAGGGAATTGCCGACTTTTGTGAATTGAGAGGCCTTAAGAACCGAGTTTTGAAATCACAACGTGAATAGGTCTATAAATTAAAACTACGATATTAGGCATTGCAACTATTGAAGGAGGGGGTGGGGGGACAAAGTGTTTGCACAGAATATCAATTTATGTGCTATGGAAAATAGATCTTTTTACTGGATGGTTTCAATAGAAGGACGGGCAAGCTAAAATTGCATTGGGAACTGTTGGGTGGTGTAGCGGCGGACGCTATGACGGCTGAGGTGCTTGTAGCGCCCCCGACATCCTTGGTTGACGAGTACTTCTTTGCATCAGGTTACGTGGTTATTTCGACTTTTTACGATAATAAACACAGCATGGGCTACAGTCCCGGCATGGAGCGTCGGTGTCCTATTCTAGGCCTAACCTTAATGCTTCCGGTAATACACTGCCACCAACGGTGGATTATTTAACTGTTTAAACGAAGTATAAAAGCTAAAAGGGCTACATAATAGTTTACATTTAAAAACAATTAATCTTACTAGGGAACGAACCTGAGGTTTAAAATCTCTTGGTTTTATTTTAAAACATCAGAATGAAAAAATAAACACTTACATTTAAGTTCACTAGTTTAGCTTTGGCAAGTTTGCAAAAACAAATAATTCAAGAATTTACATTAGAAATACACTTTGATACAAGAACAACGAAGTTGTTTCTTAAATACTTGATTTAGACAATAAAAAGCATTTTTATCTTGGGTTCCTATCCAGGAATACCCAGCAAGCTGAACCGCTTCCGCTAAGTTGCAACTATATTTGACAACTGTAGTTTTCAAGTCGTCCAACAGTTATTTTTCCTCGCGAGGATCAAACCGTCCCTATGTTTACATTTGAAAAATGAACAAAGAATGAAACTGGCTTTTTATGAAGAGATGCCTACTCTAACATTATGGTGGTAAGGACCAGCAATGCCGAAGGTTTACCAACCATAAAGACTCCAAGCTAGAGGTTAATTTAAGTTAGACTATAAATTTAGAATTGGGGGGTCCTAAAGATAAACTTCTAAAGTTAAACTAGTTACTTACAACCACTACCATTTTGCCCGGCATGGCAATCCCGGACGTGACATCTCCACTTCCCACCGGCGTGACCCTTCTAGCTTGAGAGATCTGTGAGCTGTGTTTACTGAGCTTTGGGCTGGGGGGTTTTTATGCTATGAACCGGAAGTTCGCGCGGACGGGCAGGAGAGCTGCGGGGGTCTGATTGGCTGACGGCCAGGAGAACAAAGGAAAGTGGGAGGAGAAGTCGGTATGGCAAAGGGTTTTGGTGTAGAGCCGTTTGAAGGAGTAGGGAATGGTTAGAGATCGGCCAAATTGAGTTTTCAACTCTTGAACTTTGAGAAAGGCCTTTGCATTGGGAAATTGATTATGGATTGATTATTTACAAATGCACATCGTGAATTGGCTCTGGTTAAAGCTTAGTACTTTGGTTTGGGTAATACATAAAGTATTACTATTCAATTTTACAAGCTTTAACTGAAAACTGCAGTGTTACACGCCACAACTAGGTTGGGGGGTGAGGAGGGGGGACTTGAGGATTCGAAGTTTTCAAGCACAGTTTGACTTTGGGAATGCATGGAAACAGATCTTTTATAAATATCTTTTGGTTTTTAATAGCAGAACAAGCTAGTAGTAACATTCGGATGGGTCAGTCGGGTTTTGTAGAGAATTATATACCCAAAAATTCGTGTCCGGTGATTGCCGATGTCTGTATATTTTGGACTAATGGTAGCGTTTTGGGGCAAAAGATAATTATTAATAAAGCATGAAAAGAAATAGATTAGCTTAGAGAATGCTATAACGCATTTAAGTTTAGGTAAAATAAATAACTTCAAAGTTAAAGGACAGGTGACGATCGCTGTGGAAATTTTTCATAAAGGTTGCAGCTGTTCAACACAATAAAAAATATCACACTTACAAAGTTATCTGTTCAATTAAATACGAGGTTAAGTACCTGCGCAGAGGAAGCTCCTCCTATTTAACACTAAGCTAATGTCTTTGGGCTTTTTGCCCTAAATAGAAGCAATAAAAATCGAAAATACAAATTACAAGTTTTACAATAATGGCGGCCATGAGGAAAGAGCGCTGCGGTTGGTTTTGAGTGATTTTCAATTGTTGATTGTGGATCTTCTAGAATGAATTGTTGAATTTGGGCTTCCCCAAGAGGTAGGTATTATTGCAGGCTATTAAATGGAGAAGAGTTTGACCGATTCTGTCCATTATTAAAAAAAACGGCGAGATTTAGACAATAGAGGCATTTGGGCGCTCATAGAAAAAAAAATTTCTTCGTTTAGCAAAACGTAGGTTTTTCGGCGGTCCACGTTTACAGTGGTCACCCTCTGCGATTTTTGTATTAATATTTACAAACAAAATAACAAAAACTGGTATCCGGTAAAATTGCCGTAAAAATATATTTTGAATGTTGAGCACCATGGTTGTGTTCAAGGGGCCAGTCAAAATTGTAAAAGAGTAAATAATTAACTTAGTGAAAAAAGCTAAAACAAATTTAAAGTTGGGGCATTACCTTTTCAGTAGCAGAACTTAGTTATCATGGAAAGTTTTCATATAATTGTGCGCGCTACAAATCAAATAAAAAATATCACCTTTGACAAGTTCACATCCTATTTATGAGGTTAAGTACCTTTGCAAAGGAAGCC
>JAHWFP010102596.1:0-14158 GCA_023313725.1 Lithobius niger | reverse complement strand
AGTCATTTCCTCTGATGGTCGGTTTGGCATGGAAATTGCCTGGATTGAAATTAGCGTGAAAATTATTGGTGTCAGATTGGCAGAGTAAGCAACTATTTTACACCCAGGGAAGATTGATTTTCAAGTCCAAATGCAAACTTTTGGAAAATGGTAATGAAAATGGTTATCGATAATTGCTTTGGATATAATTTTAATGTTGTAAGCTTTTACGTCAATTTTGTAGTAAAAAAAAACCAGATTTAAGGGGAAGGCCTTAACTCGTCGATTTGGTACTTAAGACCATTTTAAGATTGAGCAGGGCGTTAAATACGAGATTTACGGTATCATTCTCACAAATGACTTGTCCATCTCCCAATGCAGAAGCTGTCGTAGTGGGCGTGTTGCACCTTGGTGGGCTTTGGTTGTCGCGTTAGGCCTACTTTTTCTTTGTCAGAGGTTCGGTTATGTAATTATGTTAGATCAGTTGTTTTCGTCCGGCTTTCACTAGGAAGGGTACAGTTTTTCTGAGCAGCGACTTTCCTAATACTATGGAAGCTTGTTTAGTCCACTACAAAACTTGGTGGGCAAAAACGTTATCTTGTGGTACGGTACTACCGTTACCTACGTTCAGGCAATTGGTACAGAAAACTTCTTTAGACTTAAAGGGCAAATACATCCATTTTGACATGCATGCTTTACTTTTGGATCATTTACACAATAACTAAATGCAAGAATTGCGGTAAGAATACGTTACGTTGAAAAAACGAACCATCATACTTGAGTCAAATTCCAGAAAGGATGTGCATTTGAGGGGCCTTGAATCACTGTGGCAATCCAGCACGGAATATCCCGTGGTTCAGTGCTTACGAACCTACAAGGCCCCTCAAATCCTTCAATTCAGCATCTCATCAGCAGGGAACTGAGGGAGCGCCTTGCGAAAAATTGACAGTGAGCTGCCTTGTAAATGCGGAGGGCTACGAGTCGCGTCGCGGTCGTCGTCTGCTTTCCACAACAGTAGATGCACGTCGGACATTGTAAATGATGTTAATTTTGTAAATTAAATACTTGTGGTGGCCTGAAGAAGACAGACGGACTAAATTTTCCATCCTTAGTCAGCAGTCTGTTGAAAATTTGCAGAACTCGCATAATCAGGTTTGATGTTTTTGAATTTGAGTGTGAAATTGACGTCGTAAATATGTTTCGTACATCCGATACAACAATTCAATTACAGTAGACTCGATATAATGAACCTCCGTATAAGGAACTTTTCCCTACAAAGAACACTTTTTAACAATTTGGTTGGCTACCTTCTGTTTGTATGCTGAAAAGACTTCTATATAAGGAACAGCTCCATATAAAGAACCCTTTTTCAGTGCTGTAAGGCCTTTTCACACGCTAAAAACCATTCTTATAAGGAACTGATTACAAACCATTGTGTCCACCAAGAAATCAATACATTTATCAAACGATGAAAAAAAGCACACCTGAACCACCACCCAGAATTGATATTTTTTCACCGAACAATGCACACCTACAGTTTATGCACTGTTCTCGCAGTGCAATTGGAAAGCAGATATACTTCGATTTTATTTGTCAGGTGTTTACACTCTGTATAAGGAACTTCACAATCACTTCACTCACAGTTCGCTGAAAGGAACCTTCTATATTAAGAACTCTCTGTATAAAGAATCAGTTTTGGGCGCACTAGGTTGTTCTTTATAAAGAGAGCCTACTGTATTGCATCACTAAAACACGACATGGAGACCGCCGTTGTTTTGCTGGAACGTGCAGAAATTAATGCCGACTGATGTCACTCTTCGATTTCGACTCGTAGCCGATTGAGATAGCTCTATTGGCTGTGAGAGCTCGAGCGTCTGACGGCCTTAGCTGGCCACTACAACTGTCGTCTGTTCTTGTGTAAGTGATCCAAAAGTAAAGCATGCATGTCAAAATGGATGTAATTGCCCTTTAATTGTATGTCAGTAAACTTATGATAGTAACTATATAAGTTCATCTGTGATAGTATTTAAATCCATGACAGATGAACATATATAGTTACTATCATACTTTTCCATGGTCAGATGCAGCTATCAGTGCCTTTTAAAGTATTTTCATGTGCATTTTCAAACAGTGTTTTCCAGTAGGCTTGTGGTGTCTCTGCTCACCATTTGAGGGCGCCACCATCCATCCAAAGTGCAATGCAGTGCTTATTGAGGGAGGGATTTAACAAAAAGAACTTACAATGAAAACGAGTAGAAACTAGAAAATTTTTCTACATTTTCGGTTCTCTATGTCGAATTCCATCCTCATCGCTATTATGTTATAGACTGTGTGCTAAGTTTTATGATCTATAGATGTGAACAGACTCAAGGCTTTTGTTGATTGACCATGTTTCTCGTCAGCTGGATTGTTTTATTCATTTGATCAGCTGATCAGGAGCTGACAACAAGCATCAAATTGCACACTGGACGGATGGTGGCGCCATTCGACGGTGAGCAGATACACTGCAAGGCTAACTGTGGGTTAGTTGCAAAACTAAGGTCAATCGTTTCAACAAAAAACCAAGTTTACACAGTTTACAGTAACGTATTACCGTATTTCCTCAAATGAGCACACAGTTATTTTCGTGACACAACCCGATGCAAAACAAAGGCCAGGCACTTTTTATTTTTGCCTCAGTTAAACTGCGACGTGCATTTAGGACAAAGCGCCTAAAGATGGGTGAGATAAACTTAAAAGTCGGTCATGAATGTTACATTTTCCCGAAAACAGCAATTTATTTTACAAGGCAATCTTGATGCACCGATGGCGAAATTAGTCTCGGGGAATTTCAAGTATTTTCATTAAATTTAAAACGGGGCTTTTATAATGGGGGTGGAGAGCAATCATTTGAGTTAATTACCACGTAGTACCAACTCAAATGTAAACAAGTGACATTAAAAATGTCAACAGGCTACTCATCTTATCGCAAATTTTTGATAGGCATTATCCGAAAAAAATTTATTTTCTGTCCTATCTTCGTCAGGCAGCAAGGACCAGTCTAATGTAGGATGTACTTCACACATTTCTTGCTGCCTGACGAAGATAGGACTGAAAATAATTTTTTTTTCGGTTGCTTAACGAAAATTCCTGATACTGATTAGTATTGACATTTTGAGTTAGCATTTGTGTTTGTATCACTCAAAGTTGAATGGTCAAATTCTTTGTAGTACCAGTCTACGGTCTACGTGTATTTACGTGGCACTACATGGTAATTAGTTCAAATGACCCACCCCTTATTAAAGCCCAGTTTTAAACTTTTAGGCTAACCACAGAGTTCTAATGTTGTCGTTACTACTTTTAACAAAAATGTATGGAATCACAAAATTCGGCATAGTTAATGCATTTTGTCACTAGTACAGCAATATCAAATCAGAAAAACGACCGTGGGGCTAAGATTTGAACGCAAATTACGTTGCTATAACAACAATACGCTACCGAATTTTTCATAGCATTTACTGTGATTTCACTCAGATTTCGTAGCACAAAAAAAACAACGAAAGAAAGGTGAATTTTTCCGATTTGTAAGGTGTACATATCAGACTTACAAAAGTTAATTTTTCCGCTTTGAACAGCGATAACGGTGAAGGCAGCTCTTCATTTTGCACAACGATCGATAAACCAACTCCCAAGTTGTTTTAAAAAACAAGGCATAACACACAGTTTAAAAATAAAAATGGAATGTAACACAGATTTTGGAGAACACAAAAGGCGAATTTTTAAGCCTTACACGATTCGTTATTTACAAACCTAAAATGGATTTTTTTGTGCGCACAAAAACGAAATTAAACAGACCACGGTTAGGCATAACGTACAAACGCTGTTTGTAGAGTAGCCTACAACACAAATGTTGAATGCTGAATTTTTCTCAATTGCATAAGTTTGTGACATCGCCAAGCATTATTTTACCTTGGACGAAACACTTTCAGTGTTTCGTCCAAGATTTTACAGACATTGTAGGCTAAAAGAATTTTGTACACAACCAATTTTTTGCATTACGGCAAGACCTAACGCTGCTATCGCCACTTGTTCGGCAACACTATCACGGCATGGCGGGCAGATGTCAGTACGAATCACGGATTAAAACTCGATCAGCCATTATACAAGCAATTTTAGTCGTTTAGTCAGGTTGGGTTGGTAAATCTTAGACGAATCACTTTCAACAAAAGATCCTTTTCACCATTATGGTCGACAGCACAACGCACCACAAAATAGCTTTCACAAAAATGGCGCTTATCTACTGTAAAATTCCTGCGTTGTTATTGGTTAATGGCCAACCCGCATCATCCAATCAGAGTGCGTATTGCGACGCTGGGTGGTAGGAGCTCCTGGACTCGTACCACCCGGGGGGTGGCAGCAGACACTTCCTTAAAAATGTTGGTTGTTGTTGTTAAAAACAAATGTAACTGACGACTATTTTGTTATTTGTTGGATGATTGTTCCTTTTATTTCACATTTTGTAACAACATTTTCTGCTGCAATTGTTAAAAACAATGGTAGACTGGAGGGTGTTTGTATGGGGGTGGTGGGGGGGGGGGGGGAGCGAGTTACCACTATTTTCTAACGGGAACATGTTTCTTTTACATTTGAAACACCATGTAGAAAACTTGGTGGCAGTTATTTTTATCCTATCCCTACTTTGGTTGGTTGAAACTTGGTGGGTTCTTTCAACCTTGTGGGTTTTGTTTATGATATCACTTCTTTGTAGTTTTTATTTTGGTTCATCTTATTTTTGCCAGTGCCCAGTTAGTGGTTTAATCACACATTTTTTATTCCAAACAAAAAAGGTAAGTGTGCCGTAAAAAATGTGATAATGACTGAAGTTTCACTTTACTTGTCTAGATACACGCTAGTATGTCGCGCAAAGTTAGGCAACAATCATCACAACAAACATCACATCAATTCAATTGTCGAGGTTGTAAACCATTGTAGCGCGGCGCCATAGCGTCAGTGTCTTATATCTTGAGCATAGTTGGGCACATTTCAGGTACTTGGGGAAAAATAATAATGTGGTACAAAAGCTTAAATTGTGTTGAATTCAAGAGCAATGACCCACCTGACAAAAATTAACTCGTGTAGGAATGCCAGCTAAGCTGCTTTCAATGCAAAGTCTGACTCTCAATAACGTTGAAAATGTGTAACTAGCCACAATGTGTTCTTTCTTAGGGGGCTCTGAACTAGCTAACTGGCTACTAGCTAGCTAATTCTAGTTCACTCATCCCCATGTTAATATCCATAGGGTGATTATTCATCGATACCGAGATAACGGGAAGGCTTCCAGCTATGAAATTGGACGAATGGCTGCAGTACGATACGAAATGCGTCCCTTTTATATAGTTTGTTCCACATTATGTTTTCAGAAAACTGACTGGATGACGACTCGTTTCCTTGCACTAAGAGTGCAAAAACGTGTGGATATAATACTTGTAGACTCAACAAAGTTACTGTTACAGTTTACAAATGGGATGTTTACGGATTTTTTACACTCGTGGTGGAAGAAAACGTGGCGTCATACAGTTAGTTTTCTGAAAGCATAATGTGGAACAAAGTATAGTTTGGAGCGCAGGGGTGTAACGAGAATGGCGTGGGATGGCGCGTAAGTACGAAAATATTGTTATAACCATTGTTAGTATCGTCGGCATCGTCTATCATTGGACGGCCAAAGTTCGGACAATGACAACGTGTATACTGACGTGCGTGCCTAGACACACACTAGTGTAGCACGATAAATCTAAACAACGTTGCCAAAGAAATAATATTCACGTCCAATTCACGAAAAATAAACCAACTATTAAAACAAAGCAAAATAAACAAAGCCAAAAACTGGTGAAGAGGCCACCACGTTAAGAGTGGTTCGGCCCTTCAAAGGAGTGATATCAACACACCAAAACTAATGAAATAAAACAAATTAAAACAAAATTAAAACCAAACCAAAAACCTATAAAGAGGTGACCAAGTTAAAAATGTTCAGCCTTTAGGCAAAAGGTAGTAGCAAATTGTTAAAACTAATTTCTTGTTGACGTGCCAATTTATTACAAATCTTCACGGTAGTGGAGTTGAGTCTAATACACAATTTAAAAAAAAAAAGGACTAATATCGTACCAAAAACCAAAACTGGTAAAAGGGGCTACCAAGTTCCGAATGATTCGGCCCTTCACATGAGTGATATCAACACACCAAAATATTCGCCAACTCAATCGCACCAAATAATACTTTATACGTTAAATGAAAACTTGAACATTGCTACCGAAAGTAGCATTGTTCTAGTTTTCATTTAACACTCGAACTATTAAGCGGTGAGATTAACTTGGCGAATGTTTTGGTGTGTTGATATCAATCCTTTGAAGGGCCGAACCATTCAGAACTTGGCGGCCCCTTTTACCAGTTTTGGCGTTTGATATTAAAATGTACACGGATAAAAATTAATCATTTTTAGTTAAAATAATCACATCTACAATTGAGAAAATTCCATCTGTTTAAGTTCTGTTGTAATTTACGACTTTTTTGGGTGCAATTTGGTGCAATTGGTGCGACAGATGCAATTTTCTCAATTGTACATTTGATTAATTAAATGTTATGGAAATGAGTACATAAATTAATAAATTATTATATCAATTATGATATTAATTAAGTTATTAATATAGTCATATTTAAGGCAGTTATTAATTATTGACATTTAAAAACATATGGAATGATTTAATAGATGGAAATAATTATGGGAATAAATATAGCTTAAATATTAAAAGCATAACAAAACGTGGAGTGAAAGAAAGTATTGCAATTCTTAAATAAGGAAGCTTGAAAGCATTCAGGTAAATGGTTGACACACTCTAAATTATCAGAAGCATTGACATATAAGGAAAATTCATAAGAAGCAGCAGTTTAGCTTCAGTTTGCAGTATCAGCATTCAGTTAGTCAAATTACTAGAACGAACAATTAACTTGCCTAAACGGGAAGAGTTCTAGAGAACTCAAGACATATTTGGATGGTCGTATTTCGAAACACGAATTCGGGGAATTAGAACAGAGCAAAAGACACAAAAAGAGACGAGACGATCGCTCTCTTGTGCGGCAGTTTCGAGCGAGTAAGGTTCTCCTTTCCGTGGGACCGATCAGCTGTGTTCAAGGTTGTTGGGTGGCGAGCGACTTGGTTTCTCTGCAAGACGCGAGCCGGACTTGTAGCAGATGAGTATAATCGAAGTGTTATTGATTGCTTTTAATTGAGCAAGCAGGAATCAACGTGAATATTAATTTAATAGGATCGAACTTGATTTTAATACCGTTTGGCCATTATTTAAAATAACGTAGGTGTCGATTGAGTTAAGGTTAGAGTGAGGGAACTCTAGGTTTAGGTGTCAACCTTTTATCGGTGCTAATTTAAATACTCAACAAGTAGTTGGTTGCGTGATTAAGTACATACCTTTGAACTATTTGTTGTAGTGATTATTCTAAACAGTAAAGAAGGAGGTTAGCTGTCTATGGTTGTTGGGTGATTTATTATACATTTATTGACACAGTGTAACAGATACATCCTGACATATTATGGCTTATATTTCCGTATTGCTGGAATAGTAACCCATAACAGTGGTGTCGAAGTAAGCCACGCCTAACGTGAAAAGTTTGGAAAAAAATTTTTTCAAGTAGTATTGATTTATTAGCCTAGGCTGTAGCAAGAAATTTTGCCGAGTAGACATTTAAATTGTTGGTGATTTATTGAGACTGCTAGTGGATTTTGTGCGGATTTTAGTAGCTTTTGAAGGTTATTTTTAAAAGGAAGTTGTGAGTCTTGATTCCTGGTTGCAGCTGATTATTCGGGTTGATTTTAAATTGATTTATGCTGGATTGTGTTGAATTGATTGTTGACGTTTGGGGGGAACGTTAGGGAGTGTTGAATACTAATTGGGAAAATTGATTTGGTGTTAGATTGAAAGTAGATTGCCGGTTGAGAATATTGTGGAAAGTATTGGTAAAAGTGTGACACGGTAGGTAGAAATTTTGAGGGAAGTGCAGTGTTGTGTTAAAATAATTGGTGTGTTGGTGGAAATTATTTACAACGGAAAGTTAATATCGTTGATTGGAAGTTAAGTCGGGCCGACAGTTTTAAATTTTTCGTTGAGCTTTAATAATACGTTTTGGATTTCATAATGCCTAGAGCAAGAGGTAGAACGACTCGAAGCGCGGTTAAACGTTCATCGAGAGGGAGGTTAATTACCAAACCTTTAAATAGGGCAGATTTTGTAGATTTGAGCCAGATTTCGACCAGCACGCCAAAGAATTCACGAATAAGGGTTCCGGTAATTGAATCCGATTCAGAAAATGAGGACTTTACCGATCGGGAACGTGACGGCACACCTCCTCCGGCTTGGAGTAGGCTGCGGTCACGTTCGCCGGCTCGTAGAGGAACGGGTGATAATGCTGACAGAGGTAGGCGACAAACGAGAGGGCCAACTGTTCCAAGGAATTCTGCTCAGAGCATGAATGTAACTTTGCATGAGTCATGTAATAATGGGTCCAATTCGACGCTGGGGAATTTTAATGGGGAAATTTTGAGGGAAATTCTGTCAACTACTTTGGAGCAAACAATTCCGAATGCTGTTTCAGCGTGCATGCAAGCTAGCGGGGAAATACATAATAGGTCGTTTCAGAGGGTTGCACAAGTGCAAATGGACATGTTTGATAAAGTGAATGATAGGATAGATTCAATGCAAACTAGAAATAATGTAGGGGATAGACGACTTTGGGAGGAGCTGCGCGCATCCAAAAAGGCGATCACAGTGTTTAAAGGGGATGAGTCGTTGGATGTGTTTACATTTTCTTTAATGGTTGAAAATTTGAGAACTTTGGATAAAACCATTAAGGATTCTGAATTAGTTGCAGTAGCTTGTAGCAAATGTTCTGGGGAAGTAGCGAAATTTTTAGCAATGAACCCGCAGGTAGCAACTTCAGAAAGTTGGGAAAATTTCAAGGAAATTTTAGTTGATAGGTTTGGGTGTGCGGGTGAAAGTATCACTTTGTCCAAGTTTTTCACTACTCGTATAGAAAAAGGGGAGACGCTTGAGAAATTTTCAGGGAGATTAGAGGCTATGGCATCTGCAATTTGGAGAATTAAACCGGGGGATGACGAAAGGGAAAAGGATCATAAAATGAAAACTAAGGACGAAAGCTTGCGTAGTGTTTTTCATCATGGCATTCCGCCTGAATTGGAAGGGCACATTACTTCGGCTGAGGCTAAATCCTTCCGTGAGATGTATAACGAGGCCATTTTAAAACGCGCAGTTTTGGAAGGTATGGCCGCAGAAAGGAGCACGGGTGTCGAAATGTCAGGCAAAACGGGGAACAGTGTTAAGCCAGGGGAATTGGGCGCAAATAACTTGGCCATAGGAACCTTGGTGGATAAGATAGAAAGGTTAGAAAAGAATGTTAACAAACTTTCTTCAGTGAAATCGGGAGTTAATGATATTAGAGTAAATGCAGTTCGTCTGAACCAGGGGGACGGTCGTTCTTGTTACAAATGTTTGGGAATCGGGCATTTAAAAAGGGATTGCCGTACAAGACCGGAAAATATTGCGGCAACCCGACAAAGAAATCTGGCAAGAAATGGTAATGGGGGCCAGTTGGCGGGCCAAAGTGGCAACAATTTTAGAAGTAACAGAGGTGGCTACAAGGGTAGAGGTAATTTTAGAGGTGGTCGTGGAAACAAATCCAACGGAAATTATGGTAATGATGGTTACAGGGACAATTCACAGTTTAACGGGGGATATAAACAAAGTTATGGGAACAACAATAATGGTGGTGGCAATACTGGTGGTGGTCAGAGACAAAATCAAAATAATAATGGCAACCAGCAGTATCGCTACCAACAGCAACAGCAAAATTCTGGGCAAAATTACAATAACGGATTTCAGAAAAATCAGGTATCGGCAGTGCAGTTAAGTGGAAATAATGGGGTAAACTATCAAGGGGATGATCAGTCAAAAAACGGGTTGATAGCCTAGATGGCAGGAATCTAGGGCTACAGGGCAAGCAGCAAGAAGATTTAAATCATTCATGTGAGATAAATGTCAGTGCTGTTCAGGCCGAAATTCCTGCCAAATCATCAATCAGTAGAAAGAAAGTGGACTCGATCGGATTAAATTGTGTGCGTGTATTTTCATGTGTACAGGCAGAGGCATTATTCACAAAATTTTATTCGGATGCCGATTGGCATCAACAAAAGCTGTCTCTGCCAGATAGAACGCTAGCACTACCACATTTGGCTTCTTATTTTGGTAAAATTCCGTCTAGATATGTTGCAGCTTCTCTGGAAAATAATTTGGCATTAACAAGTGAAATAGCTGCAGCATTAAAAACAGTTAATGATAAGTATGACTTAAGCTGTGATTCAGTAATTATAACTTTATTTGAGGATGGTATTGACTCGACTGCTTTTCATACGGAATTAAACAGCATTGATACGAATAAACCTGTGGTTTTGGCACTTTTGGGCAGAAAGCGTTCTGTGCAGTTTAAACATACAAGCGAATCATTTTTCAAAACCGAAGTAGAAATTGAGGCAGGAAAATCAGTTGGTCTTTCGGCATTAACGCAAAGAAACTGGAAAATTAGGATTCCAAGCATTGAAGGTGTAGACGAGCCAACAATTTGTTTAACGTTCTGGGACAGCAAGTGCGAAGGGAGACCCGCTGTGCCCATAGTCAAAAATAAATCGATAAACGAGGACGGCGATCTGCTCGCGAGCGCTCGGGTAAAACCTGGCTCGCGATGGTACTGCGAGCGGAATCTAGTGGCAGAGATTGCAACTAGAGACGAAAAGGAAATCTTTACTGACCTTGAAAGTGGAGTGGAGTACATCACGATCTCTGATGAGAATGTTTCGGTGCTTAGCACACAAGCACAACAAACAGTTCCGTTTTCTAGGCCACATTTAGTATTTGAGATAGGAAATAAACCACGGACGTCACTTTTGGACACTGGTTCGCCACTAACGCTGATTTATGATTCGGTGGCGAAGGAGTTGATGGCAGACAGTAGCGTTAATTGGCAATTAATTACTATGGAATCCCCAGTAAATTTAATTGGGGTGGGCCAAAAGAAGGTGAGAACGGGACAGAAAATCGTGACTAATATTTCAAAATGTGATTTTTCAGTGGAACAAGAATTTATTATAGTACCGGATGGAACTTTTGGGGACATTCCAGTCTTAATTGGGTTTGATTTCATGTCAAATAAAGACATAGCTGTATCTTTAAATTGTGCCGATAATGTTTTAAAGATAGGGGTGTTGGAATTTCAGCTAGCATCATCAGCAGAAGAAGCGTGGCGTAATTATAATCAAAACAAGGAAATTATTAATAGGGAAATGTATAGGCCAGTTCACGCTCATGTTGCTACTATTAACGTAGAGTCGGATGACGATTCAGAGGAGAATCCTCGTTCTACATGGAATTGCACTCCGAAGCATGAATATGTAGACGTGGAAGTGTCATTATTAAGGGATGAAATCATTCCGACAGATGCGGAAACCCGCGTAACTGGAACCTTGCATTGTCCGTTTCCGGAACTACAGAGTGGAATATTTGTACCAAACACTACGGATATTCCGGTTTGTATTGCTCATGGGCTGGTTAATACTAGTCCTACCGGGATTTTGCCGATTATGTGCATCAATATGAGTGGGGCGGATGTAGAATTAAAAGCGGGGACGGTGCTTGGGCACTACACCACCGCGATTATTGATTATGAGGAGGATTCGCCATGTGCTGACTTGACGGACACGGCTTCTGTAGATGCAGGGCCTATAGAGATATCTACAGTCGACACTCAGGCAGCGCAGGGAGGGAGCGTTGCAGAGGGTTTAGGTGCACCCCCAGTAAAAGCAGGGCCCTCCAAGACTAAGGAAGAGCTTGATGAGGACTGGAACAAAATTAAACATAAATTCTCGTTCCCTGATTTAACGGAGGAACAAAAGGTGGAATTTTTGAGTATGTTGAAGAACCACCAAGCAACATTTGCAACTCACGAATTTGATTTGGGGTGTTACGAAGGATATGAAATTCCGATTCCAACGGGTGACTCAGAACCTGTTCGTTCAAGACTATATAGGGTTCCTTTTCACCAAAGAGCTATTTTGGATGAGTATGTAGACCAAATGGCTAGAGTCGGTATCATCCGGGAAGGCAAAAGTAATTGGATGTCGCCATGTCTTTTAATTCGTAGAAAGCCTACGGAATTTTGAGTCGTCGTAGATTTACGCGGGTTGAACAGCGCAGTTGAAAGTATTAGCGTACCAATACCAACTGTGACTGAGAGCATGGCGCATCTCAGAGGCGCTAAATATTTCAGTCGTTTGGATTTCAAGTTTGGCTTCTATCAGCTAAAGCTTGCCGAAAAGGATATGCACAAGGTATCTTTCAATAGTTCCACAAAATCATGGATTTTTCAGCGTCTTCCAATGGGGCTTCGCACGGCTCCAGCACATTTCCAGTTTGTGGCACAGCAGATCTTCGCCGATATTTTGGGTATCTAATTGTACCGTTTATTTAGATGACACGCTAATTTCTAGTCCAGATTTTAGTATACAAATCAGTCATGTGGATAAGGCACTAGATCTTGTAGGGAAGAGCAAGATGAAGCTCTCACCAGAAAAATGTTTGTTTGGTCGGAAATCGGTTAAATTTTTAGGGTTTGTCATCGACGAACATGGCATAAATCCGGATAAAGAAAAAGTTAGGGCTATGGAACTGTATCCGGTGCCTAAGAACCCTAAACAAGTTCGCCAGTACCTGGGGCTATGCAATTACTACAGGAAACATGTGGTGGGCTTCGCTCGGGAGGCTTTGGTTTTAACCAAGCTGACGAGGAAGAACTGTAAGTTTGAGTGGGGTGAGGCGGAAGACAGGGCCTTTAACAACCTGAAGCGGGCTATGGTGAATGCTGCTACGTTGAAGCATCCAGATTTCACTAAGCCTTTTTACGTCGAGTCGGATGCTTCCGATATAGCCCTCGGCGGAATGTTGTCACAGATCCACGGGGGTGTAGAGTATCCGCTTGCCTACACTTCCCGAACACTCACTCCGTCGGAACGAAAAGGGACTACAACTATGAGAGAGATCCTGGGGATCGTACATGCGATCGAATCATTCCGGATCTACCTCCTGGGGAAGGTGTTCTTCCTTAGTACGGACCATATGGCTATTCTGTTTTTATATAATTCGTCATCTCTACCTCCTAAGATTGAAAGAATCCTCCTAAGATTACGAGAATACGAGTTCTGTTTACGTCACACACTTGGAAAGTTACTAGCGGTAGCAGACGCTCTTTCACGCATAGAGATCCCGATCGCCGTATTGGGAAGTCAATTTCCTGACTGGACTAGAGCGCACCTAGCGGTGGAACAGAGAAATGATCCCTACCTTGGCGAGATCGTAAAACGGCTTAAAGATCAGTGCTCCGAGGATCTGCTGGACGCTTCGAATAAAAGAAATATATTTTTCAAAGATTATGATGGTATTCTGTATAGGATCCGGCTGGCGGATCCTGAGCAGGGTAGAGTGGATAACATACCTCAGATGTGTATTCCTGGTTCTCTAATTAATTTTTGCATTAGAGATTACCATACAGCACCCTGCAGTGGACATCACGGTCGACAAAAGACTCTAGATTTAATTCAGCTACATCGTTGGTGGCCTAAAATGGGGGCGCATGTCGCTGAGTACGTAAAATCATGTCAGACATGTCAGGCTTTCACGAGACCTAACAAACCTTATAAGGCTAAACTAAGGGCGTACCAAACCTTACAGAAACCTGGTTATTCATGGTCTTTAGATTTGATAGGTCCATTGTCAGTGAGTAATCATAGAAATTCCTACATTCTAAGTATGGTGGATGATTTCTCGCGTTACGTCATCGCTGTTCCGATTAAAAATAAAAAGGCTGAAACGATTGCTCGAAAATTGTTTACTAGACTAATTTCTAGATTTAGTACTCCGTTTCAGATCCGCAGCGATTGTGGTACGGAATTTTTGAATACTGTAATGGCTAAGCTTACACTTTTATTTCAAATAAAGCAAATAAATTTTACGCCTAATGTAAGTCATGTGGGCGGATTGGTAGAGGCAACTAACAAGAAAATCGAGACAGT
>JAHWFP010102592.1:0-12374 GCA_023313725.1 Lithobius niger | reverse complement strand
CACCACTGTTGTCCAATCTCACTATTGTCAGCAGCATTGTCCAAACCTGACACACCACTGTTGTCCAATCTCACTATTGTCAGCAGCATTGTCCAAACCTGACACACCACTGTTGTCCAATCTCACTATTGTCAGCAGCATTGTCCAAACCTGACTCACCACTGTTGTCCACACTTGATTGTTGCACGCCATTTTCCCTCACTCCTCTCTCGGCTACTTCATTTCTTCCTCCCGTCACTCCGTACAAATCCAAATCCGCCTTACCAATACCATGCACAGCCGACTGGCACAACAATTCACCGTACACTTGGTCGGAAACAAGAACCGCATTACATCCCACTGCAGCAATTTTCCCTAACGTTTCTGCACCAGCAAAAACTCCTTGTCTCGCTGCCCCATTTTCTCCATATCAACAAGCACAAGGTGTTAGGATGCTTGGGACATGGTCGTTGCATCTTAATCGAGTTAACATTGTCGCCCGGCGAAAGGTAAATTCCTTGTTGATAACGAAAATGAAACTTGGTTTTCGGTTTAATCTTTCAGTTTGAAACCATAGTGTCTAATTTTGAGGCCTCTCAGAATTGGGCAGCTGACAGCGCAGGCTTCGGGAAGCCAGTTTAATAGTTTTCAAATTGTTTTCGTCGATTATTTCGCAATATCAAGATATAGCAAAGGGTTTTGTAGCAAGCGTTAATCACTCCTGGTCATCTGCCTGACGAAGCTCTAAGGCCCTATCTCTTCAACACCCAGATTCCCAGGCGGTCACCCACCCAAGTATTAATCGGGCCAACTGCTGCTTAACTTCTGTGATTGGACGAGAACCGGCAATACCAATGCTGCTAAACGAAACAATAGGATGCAACAAAGAAGCGAAAAACAAATAAAAACATAGGGAAGCACAACACTCACCACTCGTTTTACGCCAATCAGTCGCCAGAATAAATGAAGAACCTAATGACGGGATAACGAAGAGGAAAACGCACGTTGAATACACGTTAAGGAGCGAATGAATTTCCCAGAAAACGAAGATCAACTATGACATCGAGCTGACACACGCTAAATCAAGATCCACGCTAGAGTATTACATCAAGTAACAAAGAGCACGTATCACCATGGAATTCACAGCTTTTAAGGTACAAAAAACGGATTACAGTTCACACAAACAAAAACATCCGACTGATAAAGACATACCAACTAACACACATAAAAAATAAATGTAAACAGAAACAAGAAGCAATAGAAACGCCAAAAAAAGCCAACAAATTAACTAAACAAAAACAGCTTCGCCGTTTAAAAAAGCATTAGAGCTCGTATCGAAAAAAATTCACAGCAGTGAAGGTGCACAAGTAAAAAATAGGTTTGGTTTTTTATTTGTGCACCTTCAAAGCTGTGAATTTTTTTTTGTCGTTTTTTGTTTAGTTACTGGTATGGCTTTGTTTGTTGTTTTTAGATTATTGTATAATTCATTTTTAATATTGGTAAAATAAAACCAGTTAGCTTGGAATTAATGAGAATCAGTTACACCCATTACGCCTACACCTCACCCGTTCAGCTGCTTTTTTGGGAGGCTAATCTTGCAGTATTATTCATTCAAGTCGTCTCATTTTCGTTTATCACTCCCATTCATGATGAAAATTGGTTTTTCTTTTTACAGGTTTTTTCTGCGATGCCGTTTAGCCAATACTGCAGCAAGGTTCACGTGGACTAAAAAGTGTATTCGCGTATCCGTTTGAGAACTGCGTGGGATTGGTTGTTTTAACAATTTTATTTATGGGTGGGGGAGGGGGGCGGGGTTATTGTTTTAGTCCACATCGTTTGAAACAAAGCTTCATCGTTTAACATGCTAGCTTTTATCGTCCGATAACGTTTCCACTCTGGGAACCGAAACGTTGGGCATTTATTGACTGCAAACTTTGTACTGTTTTAAAGACAATTTTACTTATTGAACTGCATGAGTAGCATCTCAAGTAATGATTTATGTTGCCAATTCTTTGCCTCGTTTACTTGGAATAGAAGGGCAAATAAATCATGTAATAAATCGATGGAACATCGAAGAGCGAAGTTCCCGTTCCTCTTAACCCTCGTTCCCCATCAGCGCAGTAAATAATGATGCATTTAATCGCAAGTTTGCGGCAACAGGCGGCGCTCTTCTCTTAACTCTGGCAACAGGAGAATAGCCTCGTTTCAGCTCGAAGGACTTTTTTTTTAATGATAATTTCGAACGTGTAATTAAGGATAATGAACTAGCAGCTGCAGAATAAAAACCGATAGCAAGATGAAAGAGGTAGCGCGAGGGAGTGAAGGGTATCGTGGGAGGGGAGGGTGGTAAATATGAGTGACGTCTGCGATGTTGGGTTCTGACGTCACCGCCATTTTTGCGCGACTTGAGGTGCGAATTCAATTAACGGTCTGTTCTGGATATCTTAACATGAGATGGTACGAGATAAACTACAAATTGCGAAATAAGAAAATAAAAAGAAAATATAAAACAATAATAATAAAAGTTTACCGACAGAGAAAGGCGGAGAGAAGAAGAAAGGGTGCATTAATGCGCCGCTAACATCAAACCTCAGATAAAAACAAGATGATTAAAAAGTCAGTAACATGGCTGGTTACAACCAATGAAAGTATAGTTAGAGTGGCCTACTGAGCATGTGGTAGAAAGATGAACTCAGGGCGGTACAAATGGCTCCTCAAATCAACGGTGTTGAGTTCCCTACGAAAAACCGCAACGGGTAGAAACCATGGCACCCGATCAGGAAGATCATTCCACACCGGAACAACACCGACAGAGAATAAATATTTTCTACAGTCCCGCTTAAAAGGGTGGTCGAATGAGTTTGAGAGCGTGCCCTCTAGTCTTCGAAGTCCGAAACTACGAAGAAGGGCAAGACAGGGGGGATGCGATCATGTAAAATTTTACTGACAAGAATCAAGTCAGCCTTGAGACGCGGCAATTCCAGGCTGTCAAGATTTAAGATCTTAAGGCATTTAAGGTAAGAGTACCTATAAAGGCAGGTCAGCGACTTTGTGTACCTCCGCTGAACCGACTCAACGAGGTCGACGTCCTTCAGCAGCCAGGACCAGTCTTGGCAAGCATACTCGAGGGTAGGACCAACGTAAACACAAAAGGCCCAAATTTGAGTACGGCGGTCCCCAGAGGTAAAACACCGTCTACTAATAGCAGATTTAATGTTGGCACTCTTAACAATTGAATGCCAATGGATGGCTGGTTTCAAGTCGGAGTTAAACCACAGACCTAGATCAAGCACAGAGTCGACAGTGTGTAGTGGTAAATCCCCAAGAGTACAGAGCTCTGTCAAGGGTACAGTTCCCAAGAGGGAAACGATGGCATTTGTCACAGACAGCGACAGTTGCCAGTAATCCGACCAGGTTAAGACCTCATCGATACTAGATTGGAGTATAAAAGCATCGGTTGGTAGACCAATAGGCGAATGGACTTTAAGGTCGTCAGCAAACTTTTCTTGCTCCTTGTTGTGCGAACGCACATCAACGTCGACCAAGACAAGAATGAACAAGAGAGGGCCCAAAACTGATCCCTGGGGAACCCCGCTGATCAAAGAGGAACTAGTTGACAAGTTTTCACCCACAATAACACGTTGTGTGCGAGCTGAAACAAAGGCATGGATCCAACTCCCGATATGATTTGTAAACCCAAAACGACTGAAGTTTAATGATTAATTTCGAATGCACGACCGACTCAAAGGCCTTTTTAAAATCAAACATGATGCATTTGGAGAAAATACCCAGATCGAATGTAAATGTAGATCCTATGTAAATATTGCAAAAGCTATTTCGTGCAGGATGCTCGAAAATAACATGTCTCCTGAATCCATGTTCATTGACTGATTTAAGAACGTCTGTGAACATCGCTAATATGACGTGGATGGGTACGAGACAACTCGTTTGACACCAGATCACACCCAGGGCACATGGTTAGTGGGGGGGGGGGGGTGGATAGGGAAAGACCCCAATTTTGTCAACTAGCTTTGAAAATGACAGTGGCGTAGCTACCCCAGATGAGGTAGCTACTGTAAGCTACCCAAACTTAATTACGACTAAGTCCTGTTCTTTTTAGACATTATCTTTGCAAATTCATTTAACCGACTTCAGTTTAAATATAAATTTTATAAACAGACCCCTATAGTCGGCCTAAGTCTACATTTCTGACATTTAGCCGGTTGAATGACGATAAACTTCGATGTGTGGGCAAGCACGGTACTGGCGAAGGCAGACAATTTGTTACAAATGGCCGAACGAAAGGTGAAAAATAGTGAAATCTTTTACTCAATTTTATATGCCAAACGACTGGAAGTTTTATTGATAAAAACTGTCATATTTTAAAGCAGCAACATGGTACATTTTATACCGCAAGCAACACTTTTTTTTTAAAGTGGAACGATGAAAGATGAAAGTCGAAAGATGAAAACAATGGCGAAACCTCAGTTTTGTCCAAAACAACTTAAGGTTTTATTGAAGAAAAGCTTCCATTCAACATTCTCCATTTTCATTTTAATTCATTCAGGGGACCTTCGGACATTTTATCGTTTAATTCAGGGTCTTGGAACACTTTTGACTCTTAATTATGGGACATTTTGGGGACTTTCGGACATTTTTATCGTAAAATTCAGGACCTTGGAACACTTTTAACTCTTAATTTTGGGACATTAGGGTGGCTTTTGTTCTTTAAACCAAGAGCTCATTAAGGTCACTTGGTCAAATGAACCTTCGAAAATTGCTTATGGGGGAGGGGGGGGGGGCATCGTGCGACCCCCAGAGAACTTCCACCCCTCACACGTGCGAACCTGATAAATAAATATATTATCTATAACCAAACCTGAATAATTTAGGTTTGTAAATTGTTGTTACGTACCTTTTGAATAACGAATATTTGGCTGAATTCGTAACAAGTTTCGTTTTGAAAAAATGCAGTTAACGTTTCTGCATTAACACGAAATTATTTTCAAATCGTACTGGAGGCGATAGCGTAACAGAAAAAGAGCTACTGGCACATCAAACACCCAGCTCAATTTTTTTTTTAACTCGATTACAAATTTCACCAATACGCATCAAATTTTTATGAAGTACAGATTTACGTGACATTTCTGCTTTAACTAAAATCATGGCAGTGATGGGCTAACTGAAGGAGGACGACTAGCAAATCAAATTGCACGATTTTTTCGAAAATTTTTTGACAGCGCGACTTCAAGCGACAAACAACTTGGTGGAAATCCTTTAATAAGTTTTGTTTTTTACAGAATTTACTGATGTTTCTACTTTACCTAAGATGCTGCTGATGAGCTAACAGAACAAAGGCTACTATCAAATAAAACGGCTAACTCAACTCAAATGTGCACGATTTACGTGAAGTGAGCTTTACCACGACTTCAGACGACGAAACTCGGCGGATATTTACTTTTTATTTTGTGCATATTTTATTTGTTTTCTGCCTTAACTACGATATCTTTTAAATAATGATAGGCTAAAAGGAGGAATACAGCATAAGCAAATAAAACGACCAAGTCAATTTTCAGTTTTGCCTAACCACGCATATTACGGCGAAGTCCTCGGTGTATCCCCCCACCCCAATCGGTTTATCCCTGAACTGGCACAGCAGGATCTGGCTCCTATCTATAGGGTCCCGGTCGTGTGCAAGAAAGTGAGCAAGGAAGCGTTTTACCTAATCATAGGGATCAATTTTACGGGATTGTTAAACCTAAGGGAAAAATGCATTGGGTGCTCCATAAATAAAAGTAAAAAAACCAAGCAAAAAACAATTACAACAACAATTACACAAATTAAATGTGTGGAGATATCGTCCTCAAGACCAGCTGCAGGACAGAATTATGAAGTTTTGCAATAAGTGTTACATCAACTCCTCAGCTTTCTTGTTCTTTCCATTCCTGAAAGCGCCTATGAATGCCTACACGTCCCGTCCGACATGATGCATTTTCACAAAGCGGTTTTCTTCTTAGCTCCAGCTTGTTTACGCGACATCGTTAGATTCTTATTTCACCAAAGCACGTTAAAAGACGTCAATTTTCCAACCCTTGTAAGAACTGGCCTGGAGCCAGGAGGTGAACCACACAATTTCCAGGTTGTTCCTATGGTGTGTCCAGCGGAGTTTCCACGTGCGTATACTAATCGTAGCACGAGTGATAATTTTCACATCTATTTATGTAGGTTAAAATCTACACAGGGGTCCAGTTGGTACACAATTGACCCCATGGGGTCACAACCGTAATGAGAGATGGAATCTGGGGCAGTAAACCATAGATACACCCTCGTTGGGCACAAAGGCTCGCTTTTATACCATTCCTGGTGACAATTAGCAAAATAAAAATAATGACGGCAAAAAATGTCCTCCAACATGTGAAAGTATTCGTCCGTATATTTCGCCAGCTTTTTGTGTGGCTTCTTCAGAGGCAGACTTTTAAATTTTAAACATTGTGAGGAGTTAGTGAAAGAAGGAGAAATGGCTGACTTGCTTGCAGACCGGAAGCAGATGGCTGCGCCGGAAGTGACGGGTGGGGAAGAAGATTACAAATATTACTGCAGACCTCTGTTTGGAAATTATTGATATTATTTTATGAATGTAGATAGTTTTCAAGGCTGGCAGGGTTGAATGAAATATTTTTGTATAGATAATGCTTTTTGGTCTTGAATGAATGAAGTGCATCGCCAGAAGTAGGTGGTGTCCAGTTGTGATGCACTGTGTTTGTGCCGCCAATAGGCAAATAAACAGGGTTTTCTTTCTCCCATGTAACGATTTGAGGCAGTTCAACGGGGAATTCTGTAGAAATTGACAAACTACGTCGAAAACTGCGTATTTTTACGTTGTGTTCAACAATTCGATCGTAAAGGGTGCTACTCATTGTCCACTGTGTTTTGATAAATACCAATATGACCAAGATATAAAAAAATTGGCAAGCGTGAAACGAATTTTTAAAATTTTGGTGTAAATTTGGCGCACGAAAGAAAAGATCAAGTTTAATCAAGCAGTTGACTTCATAATTTTTAAGTTGGCAATTTTTCTTGGGTACGGTATTAAATAGAAGGGCGAAATCACTACACATTTATGTTGTAATTTAGCGCCATGGAACAATACATATTAGTAGAAAGCGATTGGGATTCTCCTAATTCCCCAATCAGCATTCATTTTATGCTATTTACAAAGTAAGGGATAAATTACAGGGAGGTATGGGGAACGGTGGAGGAGGGGGTGGGGATGGGAGGGATGGGAAGGTTTTCATTTTCCGCCTTGAGGAAGTAACAACTTACTGTAGTTTGGTAAAAAGCCAAAAAAAGATAAATATTCGGATTAACGTCTATTTCAACTGCTGGAGGTATTTCGGGATGGAGAGGGGCAGTTTTTCTAGAAATATTCCTAGGATGTTTCACAAGCCACAATCGACACGAGCACTAGCACATTCACGATCTTCTCTTCACGAATGCACAAAGGCTACGATGAAACGTTTGACTAGACTACCTAAAAGCCAAGTCACTTTATCCCACCATGTTTATCTTTAAAAAGTAAGTTTATTCAACAACATAAATTACATTACCAAACCAAAAAAGCACACACTCAGCATAACAGAGCTGAGATGCTGGCGTGTGGTGGAAGACTATAACAAAAAAAAACAAAAAAACAAAGGAGCTGACTCATATGCCACTGGTACAGCAAAAGCTATATTTGACTCTAGTAATAGATGAAAACCACGAAAAGAAAAGATAATATCAAACATAATAATGAAAATGGATATAAAAGCAATGAAGAGAAGTGAAACATCCATTCGCATAGGAAATCTACGAGAGTAAAACGACTAACTTTAATCGAATACACTTAACATGCAAAACAATAAAATAAAAAAGGGCAAAAAAGCTACAAAACATAAAGATTTGCAAGAAATTTGCCAGCGAAAACAAAAAACTGGCTCCAGTAATAATTCAAACTTAAGGAGAAAAAATGTACATGTCGGCCTACATGCAACGTATTAACACAAATAGAGAAAAAAAATTCAACATAAAGAAAAGTAAAACAAACAAATCCATTCTCAAAGAAAACTAGGAAAATAAAACGCATTAACAAAAAAAATGTGCTAAACAAAAAATAAAAGAAAAAAAGAACAAAATGAACAAAATACAATTTTCAAGAAAAAGAATGGAACGTCATGATTTCCAAGCTGTCTCTGTTCAGGTTATCAACCACAGAAACACATGTTTCTGAAATGTGTAGAAATTAGTTGTTTTTTTTATCTTAACTTAAAGAAGTTGTGAAATTTGCTGCCAAGGCAGAACTTAAGATTAGTGAAGTCGCTCTTTTGAAACTTTTGGTTGCATAACATAAAAAGGATGCGCTAACACTGTATCAGTTAATTGGACGTGTTGTTGGTACAGAATACTGGAGGAAGGTAGAAATGTGCGACTAATGTATGCACTTGGAAAGGCAGACATAGCAACAGACACTTCTAAAAATTCTGAATGCGAGGTGCACTGAAAACAATATATACTGCACACAATATTAAAAAAAAATCGTCTCCTAACTTTAGATACTAAAATACGGCAAATGAGCGTTCATATAAGAAACAAAGAGATGAGAAGTTTTCATCTAACGCGAGAATTTTTGCTACCAAAAAAATTGAAAATTTCGTTACTTTAGAGATTCTCGTCCCAATTCGTTCTTTTTCATCAGGCTTTTACACTTCTTAAATTTACGAACACCTTACCTTGTAGTATTTTTTTGGAGAGGGGGGGAAGGGGGGAGGGGAGGTATCGTACTGAAATGAGGGAACGTAAGGTTGATTACTTTAAATTTATTTACTCTTTTTAGGCATATTAACAATCGATAAAATACCCACACGAAAATGTAACCCACAATTTTCATATAGCCATCTTTTGTTTAAGCTTTCTGCTTAATTTTTTTATATGCATAAAGATTATTCGTAACAATCAATTTTAAAACAAGACATAATAAAGACCCCTTTCACCCCCCCCCCCCTCCATGTACTACGCTAGTCTTATACGCAATTCAGCGTTATTTAAGGCTATACAAACGCTGACTAATTCCCAGTCTCCCCCGCTCCTTACAAATATAGTTTTTTTTCATTGTCATAAACTGAACCTTGACCGACGAAGTCGTAGTCATTTCCGTTTTTGAATTTCTACCGTAGTAGTTCAAGCATGAATAAATGAATAAACACGCCGCACTTTTTAATGCTGAAGTTATACACGAGATGCGACATATTCTCATCAGCTGTCACGACTAATAGGCACCAGTTTATCCATTGTAGAGTTTTGCTTTTCAAATCGCATTTTTTTACACCAAAATTTCATCCTTACGACGCAATTCATCTGCGTCAATCTGCGTTCAGTCAGCTGTATAATTATACAAATAAAAATAAATTAATAAAATTGTTCCGAAATCGCTTATCGATTCCCCAGATCATTACGAATATTGTTGCTATACGAATTCGGATTCGGATCAAGTTCCGGACAACTACGTGGTTTTGAAAAAAAATAAATTCTACCTTATACTTGCGGCCTGTCGCGTTTGGTCTTCCGATGCAAATGTACGAAGGCCGTCCGAATGACGCAAGACTACGCTCATCATCGCGGAAAAAGAAATTTCTTAAAATGACGCCACAAATAATTAAATTCTTAATATTATGGTAAAAATTTGTTTTAATTAATATATATGATCTAAGCAATGACGTCACAAAACCAAACGATACCGACATTTTCACGAGTAGCCTCTAACCGGCCCTCGACCCACATTTCCCCGAAGTTGAGAAGCCGGTCCACCATCATTTTTGCTAATTTTTGTTGAAGAACACACCTGTACGCTGACATCATCAATACTCCGTGTACGGTACTATCGACGACGGTTTCACGTCGAAAGACCTCGTAGAGGTTAGCGCTTTTGAATTTCGAATTGCTAAATCTTTGAAATCCCCAGTATTTTGACCTTCTAACCTGCAACTCACCCACACTTACACTTTCATTTCGTCGGACCGTAATTGAACAAATGTGTCTAGTTTTTGAAGAGATGTAGTAGATAGGCTCGATTTGATCGAGGCCCCTTTTTTGGCACAATCACATTAATTCGACGTGTGACACGTCGAATTAAAAAAAAACCTGATTCATAGTGGGATAATTGTTGACAAAGTGAGTAGAAAGGTGAGCTCCATTTTCTAAAATTCAGCAAAGATCTGAAAACATACCGATGACGATTTGGCTGGATAAATCAGCGGTTGATAAAGAAGCAGTTGATGAATTGGGGACGCGTGATCCGGTTGATTTTTAAAATAATGTCATGGCTCTAATTATTTCGTTTTGAAGTTTGATGCAGGTAGTATCGTTCTTTAAAGTCAGTTCAAGCTTTAAACTTTAATGCTATGGCATTGAGGTAAATTTAAAATGCAACGAGCCCGCGTTGCAGTTATTTTTTAATGTCTCGTGCACATAGTACTTTTCCCACGCCTCGGGACGTCACAGCATTCATAAATCTTTGATTGCCCTCCTCCCGAAAATCCTGTTGGCTACATACACAATTACTCTACGCTTCTCTACCCCCCTCCCACTTTGGATCAAGAAATTCGATCAATATTTCCGTCGGCAGGTGAATTACCCAGACAGAAGAAGAAAAAGAAGACCTCGCCATTTGTCTTTTGCGTTTAATTCAAATATACGCTTTAAAGGGACGACGATTGGCAGAAACAAAATTGTACAATCTGATTTGTTAAAACTTTCAAGACTTTCGTGCAATTACAAATGATGGTTGCGATAAAATGAAGATTCAAAGTCAGAAGTGATAACTTTAGTTTTAATTCTGGATGCTTTTCACGCCTCAAACTGAGGAATTCTTCAATCACCGCTTTGCTTGTGCACTCCCGTATTTGCCAAGCTGAAGATGATCTAGGCGTGAAAGGCACTGAGAATGTAAACTTAATATTCCTGTTTGGCTTTACATCCTATACTGATTGCAAAGTATTTGAACCACCCGGCTTCGCTCGGGTGAAGTAACTGAGGTAAGTTCAAGAGTCAGTTTCCAAATATAAAACGTCCATTAGGGTGACGTGACTACACCAATATTCAATAATAACAGGCGCGAATAAAGCATACGTAGTAGGGTGGCTGGAAAAAATACAATTTTAGAAATCAAAATGTCGTAGTGCGGAAAAGCTGCCTTTTAACTTCACTACCATGCACAAAATATTTCATGACCCTGACGTCACGTCTTAGGTTACACAAGTGCCTTTAAGTTTAACCATGAGTCTATGAAAATGACGGAACTTTTCACGGAACTTTTCATAGACTCATGGTTTAACCTTGTACGTCACTTAGCAAGGCGAAAAAGAAAAAAATTGATGACGTGACTGGTTTCAAATTTAATCTTTTTTTTTTCCTTTTTCGCCGTTCTGCCCATTAAACTTCAAAGTGTAACTTTTGGCAACCCAAGGCATGACGTTAGAGTGATGAAATTTTGTGTGTGAGGGAGGTAGTGATACTAAAAGGCTACTTTTCGGCACTATGACACTTTGAATTTCAAAAATTTTTTTTTAGCGTAATAACACAGGGGCTATACATAGGCACACGATACGCGTACATGAGGGAACAGTCACGGGCCACTATCGAGCGCAACTCGAAGCTTGCCAGTAACGTGCACACACATCCGAGAGGGCAGGGGCAAATTTAAGTAAAAGGGGCACTATGGGGTTTTATTTTTGGAAGGACATTTTTTTTGCTTGTTACTCACTTCTTTTTCACTATTTTTTGCCCATTTTTTGGCTTCCTAGTTCTTTTTTTCCTTTTTAGGGCTCTAGGCCCTTTCTCCTCGCTGCGACCAGCATTTTTCAGTGCAGAAAATCAAAATAGGGCATGTTTTTTTCTTCAAAAAGGGCAGTGGCAACGCTCCCCCCCCCCCCCTCTGCCTCCCCTATGCATGCCACTGAAGCTTGCAGCTTAAGAGGGAGTACAACTGGCTCCAAAGATTGTCATCCCCCCCCCCCATAATTCCCCGCTTCCGAAGAATTGCCCCTCCCCCCCACTTTCGTTTCCGTAATTGCGCCTCTGCGGAATATTGACATAACTTTTGGTTTAGGCACGTCATATCGAAATCCAGCAGATACAGTAGAAATTAACGCACGACTCATCCGACCGGGAAATACTACCGACGAGAATTTTTTCCCCCCATCTGATGGTATTTCTTTTCGCTCTAACGGTAATGTTTTAATAATAATAATAATAATAATAATAATTTATTGCAAATAATAGCAAATGGTCTGAGAAGGGTAATAATATTGCCGGTTATACTCAGCCAGCCAATAAAAATACAAAATCGCCGGCTGCGAGGC
>JAHWFP010102585.1:16073-34879 GCA_023313725.1 Lithobius niger | reverse complement strand
TGCAGAAACTGACAATATCTAGCGCTATCTAGCACTTGCTTGCATCAAGCGATGAAAAACTCTACGCCATTTCTTTTAACGAATCGAACAAGTAAGTTTATTCCACTGAAAAATGGAACAGTAACTCACAGGCACGCACAGGCTCGCGTGCGGGGTAATTAAAAATACGTCATTTGGGAAAAAAACACCATTTGTACAATATGCAAAGGTAGTAAATAATAACTAAAATCGGTTCCTAAAAGAACATGGATAAAAAAACGAACACAATTTATTAAGTTAACACCATGAAACAAAACATCGATGATTAGCTCATTGTTTAAAAAAAAGATTCCGTGTCACACAAGGACAGTGTAGCAATCAAACGTTTGCATTTTAAACGTACTAAAATTGTTTGCCTACTTGACAACTTTATAGGTAAAAGCTTGTAAAATTTCGGAGCCGAAAAATAACTGGACTTGTAGTTTTTCAGTGTTAACTTTGTCAACTTTAACAAGCCACCAGCCTCCTAATTATTGAGTTGAGTCTACCAGCCAGAGCCAGTCTTTACACTGAAGGTCTAACCCCAAAGCTACAAAAATTCCATAAGTCCAGAGTGTCAGAGGGTGGATGTGGAACCATGAAGTGGTACAGCTTCCTGTATGACGTCATTAATAAAATGGCGGTAACGAAAAACCTTCGTAATTATGTGTAATAGACTGGAAGAAAACACCCAAAAATAACTTTCAACGGCAAATATTGAGACATTTCGGCCCCGGACAGCATTAGCCTAACTTGCGCATGCTGAATCCGAATCCGGCCGGTGCCAAGTCGAATTTCTCCTTCTGAGTCCGGAAATCAAGCTGGCGTCCAAAAATGGACACAAAAAAACAGTTTTTTTGCTTCTATCGTCTAAACCGTTCATCCGATTGAAAATAAACCTGTTAACCAATGACGTTTATAACAACATTTCCTTAAGAAGAGACTTATTTATGTATTAAATAAAAGAAAGAAATCACAAGGTAAATGGTAAATGAAGCAAGCAGTCTGCATTAAAGACTGGCCTTGTGAGGATACACAATACACTAGTTAGTTAGTTGTCCGTCGCTCGCGCATCGCATGGATACAGAGTCTATACGTATAATTAAATGAACAAAAAACGACTTCGCCGTTTAGAAAAAAAGCATTAGAGCTAGTAAACGGGAGTCCCAGTCGGGGCAGTTGTCTTTTCTTTCTTTCTCAGACGATAGTGTATTGTGTATCCTCACAAGGCCAGTCTTTAATGCAGACTGCTTGCTTCATTTAGACTTATTTATATTTTTCGTAAAATTAGTTCTGTAGTGACCGAAATTCTTCATTTAAGTTCCAATTTTAAGATCCACAAATTTCTACCATTTTACTTATGACGTCATGCAGAAAAGCTGCACCACTTCATGAGTCTACATCCACCCTAGTGAGGGTCCTTAGGGGATGTATCTGATTTATTCATAAATTACTGGAAAATTGCACTTACGGAATTTTTCCAGCTTTCGGGTTATACTATCTCGTATACTAGAGCCCTTTATGAGCATGGCTGGTAGACTAAGTGAAAATTTGGTACGTCCTCGCACAGGGGCTTGTTGGCCGTCGCTCACGTATCGCATGGATACAGAGTCTATACGTATAATTAAATAACAAAAAACAAGCAATAGAGCTCGTATCCCCATGCTCACGGCTGTGAACGAATAAAAACGGATTAGAGTTCGCTCGAACGTAGCAAACTATAATTTTAACTCTTTCGAGGGAACAAGGACTATTTATACTCAGTGGTTATGTCAAAAAGTGAATGCAGTTTGTGTTTGAAATGTTTAATGTTTGTGTGCGTATGCATGTTTGTTTACGCGTAATTTGTGTATTATATAGGTTTTTTTTTAATATTGTGTGTTTGTGTGTGTGAAATATCCAACCGTTTTGATTGTTTGTTATGATGTACATGTATACGTGTTCATGGAGGCTGGCATGTCACAATCCTTGTAACCTAGAATTGGAGTTCAAATTATAGTTCGTTGCAATCGAGTGAACTCGAATCCGGTTTTATTCGTGCACTTTCACAGCAGTGAGTATGGGGGTACGATCTCTAATGCTTTATTTTTAAACGGCGAAGCCGTTTTTCGTTCAGTTAATTTGTTGTCTTTTTTCGCTTCTTTTTTATTGTACTTGGTACGGTCTTGTCTTTCGTGTGTACTGTATATCTATTGTCCACTCAATTTTGTTGGTGAAAAAACAGAACATTAGAAATGCGTATTTATGTTCAGGTTTCATCCAAGCTTTGTCCCATGTTTCGTGCTGGATGGCAACACACTAGCGTGTGTCTAAATTTAACGTGTGTTATCTCGATGGAATTCAGAATTGTTACAGACAGATTCAGTATCATGGCAAACAATCGCGGAAAAAATTCAACTGGCTTTCCGAAGCTCGCAATGAAAAAGTAAATAGTTCACACAGTCATGTCAATTTTGAGGCCTCGCTCCCTATGGTTTCAAACTTGAAAATGTAAGCAAAGATTAGGATCATTTTATTTTAGTTCTCCATAATCTTATCTCCAGCTGAGAATGTTAACTGGACTTGGAATGTTAACCGGACTCTGATGCGCTTCTCAGCTGTTCAATTATATTGTACTTAAAGACTCCAGAGATCATGTGCTCAGAACTAACCTATTTAACTAGCTTAACCTAATCTAAAACTAAAACAACTTGAAAACCAACCCCACACTGAAACCCCACATAATGTACCAATCCAAACAGGGGCGAGCAACCAAGTAAAACATCCCGTGGCTTTGCTAACACTACCCTAAGTTATGTCGCATTGACGCCAAATGTGGGGGCACCCCCAGGACTTCACGCATACAGACGCCCTCATCACCCAGCTGTTGGCGTCGGTGTGCTGCCCAAAAAGGACATCACAAAAAAAATGTTGAACAGCCTCGATCCCCGTACCACAGCCGCAGACAGGTGAGTCACACCACCCAAGCCAGTAGAGGGTTGCCCGCAGCTGGACATGTCCCATGTGCAGCCTTGAGACCAGGCCAGAGCCCCTACGCTGCAGGTGCCTGATAGTGACTGGTACAGAAGTTGACGGGTTTATCTCATAGATTTTACACCCCGTGGAACCCCCGCTCCACCGGGCCTGCCACTCCTCATCGGAAATCGCACAAATAACTGGTCCCAAATCCCTCGGGCCAGCAGAAAAAAAGAACAGGGTAGCTCCTGGACTAATGGCCGAGACAGGCAAGTGCATCCACAGCCTCATACCCAAAGATGTCCGAATGACCAGGCACCCAGGCCAGGAAGACTGAGACGCCTGACTGAGAGATCTGAAACAGTTTCCACCCAATCTCAAAAGCGATTGGGTGAAAGACCATCAAGGACCTGAAGCAGCTGAATCGGAAAAGACACAGAACCTAGGCAACCGTAAGTCGAGCCCGGTATCGATAGCAATCAACATAGCTATCAGCTCACAAAAAAACACAGAAGGAAGACCGGCAAGAAAATAACAAAATGCAAGGTGGAGCACCGAAACAGAGATTCAAGCTCCACTTTCAAAAACACCTGGGTGGAAAGACGCATCACAAACTATCCCAACGAGCGAGGAAGAGTCCACAGCCCGAAGCCCGAGAGACGGTTCCGCTGGAAGCAGAGCACCCTGAGCTGTGGCACACCATGCCCACGGGCTCAGCGGATGAACCATGCACGGGATGGTGAACCTGCGGAGGTCCTCATGCAGGAGCAAAATGGCACCAAACCCCAAAGTGTCCAACAAGTCCGGAGCGCTTAATGGTAACGTTATGTAGTCCAACAGTATACGGCCAAGTGGGTCGGTGTTCCCCCTAGTGATAGCCCTATGACAGATTTCTGGTCAGAAGTCCCTTAGCACAGATGTCAGCGGGTTGTTCACCCGTTTAAACCAGCAAAACCAAGAAATGGGTTGGCGGCTAACAGCTCGACACAACTCTCAGGCATTCATTCAATGCCACGTGGACACTTTGGATAGCAAACCTGTAACTAACCAAAAACGGCAGGTGGAAATCAGTGCAGGCCCTAACGTGGTTACAATGGCCCACCTTGCCACCAGCTTATTTGTGGCAAATTATTTCAATACCCTCAGACGAGAGGAAATGCTTTCCCTAAGGGCATTAGCATCACCAACCCACGTTAATCCAGTTTCTAACCAGAACCCTAGGTATCAAACCCAGGGGCAAAATTTGGCCAATGTGCCGTACACAATAATGGACCCCTCGCATACTTGACCCCTCTTATATATCATTAATTCCATCTTAAGAATTAATAACGACTGTCTCTAAAGTAGCAAGAAGCAACGGTAAGTCCCGCCCAACAACTCAGACCACCATGTCATCCGCATAAGCGACGACATTTGCTCGAAGGTTCATGTCCACAAGGACAGTGTTAATCGCAACGGCAAAGAAAGCCGGGCTTATACAGCTGCCCTGTGGTAGTCCCCTGTCGGTAGAAGAGACATTGGACCAGAACCCGTTAACCCTAGTCGCGAAGAGTCTGAGCCCACGGAGCGCAATGATAGCATCTTTCAGCTTCTTGCTGACCCCCATGTCCCCAAATGAATGACCCGCCCAAGCCACATCAACCATGTAGTAAGTGGCCCTGATGTCTAGAAAGACAACAGCTGCAAAGCAGTCATTCACCCAGGCTTCCCTAATGCCCGATTCAAGGTAGAGGAACATGTCTAGTGCTCCTGTTTTTCCTAAAACCAAACTGGCCGCCAAACAGGCTCCCGGAACTTTCCAGTTGCCAAATCAACCTGGTGATCAAAATTCTCTCATAAATCTTCCTAGGGCAGGAGAGGAGAACTATTGGCCGATAACTGGTGACACTCATGCGAGTTTTTCCCCTCCCCAGAACAGGAGAGAGGACAGAAAACAGCCAAGATTGAGGAATAGGTGCACCGTCAAATCTACACTGATAAAAGGCAAGCAACTCACCTCGTCCCTCATCAGACAGGCTCTTCAGGTGGACGTATGAAACCAAGTCAGTACCAACGGTGCGTTCTGAGTGAAAGGAATCAATCGTAACAGTCAAAGATAGCGGAGTATCGCTGTGGGACGAGCGATCGTCCAATACTACAGGTGGTGGAGGACCCTTCTAAGAACTGAAAACAGCAGCAAAATTATCATTCAAGCCCTCTGCCATCCTCAGACCCCGAAGAACCTCCCCTGCTTGGTCGAAGACCCAGGGAATAGTGGAACGGGAAGTCCTGAGGGTGAACAAGAGCCCAAACTCTAGCAGTAAACCCTGAGACACACGCTCACAAAGTCACATGCCGAAGTGAGCCTTCTTACACAGAATAAATCTCATTTCCTGCGAAACCCAAACAAACTCAAACCATCTAGTGGCCATCGAAACCCGTTTAAAGCGCTGCCAGGCTCTCCATCTATCCCAAACAGCTTTAACATAAGTTGACGTCCACCAAGCTGGATAATGGCCCGAAGGACGATAGCTCTGCCTCGAAGAGCTTACTCATTTCCCTACCCAACGCCCGATCCATGGGGCATACTCTCCAGAATTAACTACTGGGTAATTAGATTGCTTACATCCAGTGAAAGCATGGGTGAGAGATCCATTATGCAATAGCGCCACCGGAAAGTGGTCGCTACTCCTAAGGTCCATGGATACCTTATAAGAAAACAGGGAGACGCGGCCAGAGGAGCACAAAAACATGGCCACCATGGATTCTTGAATTTCACTCCATACCACCTGGGGGTTCCATTTTGAAGGATCTCCAGGCCCAAGCTGTCCAAAGTCACAGCCAATAATTGACCCGGATCATCACAATGCTCACTGCCCCAGAGCCAGTGGTGTGCGTTAAAATCACCGCCCAGGATGAGAGAACTGGAAAGAGAGTTAACCTACCCCACCCCACCCACTCCTGTTGGTTGAGCACACCAATAATGTGGACGAACCCAACCGTGATCACACCCATCGGCCATCATATTCTTATGATACAGCCGTCATTCCCAGTACATAAATTATAGAAGAGTACAAAGGGAATCCAGCTCTTACCATAAATTCACACTCCAAAGTGACCGGGTCCCGCGATTCTACTACAGTCATTTACAAAAGGGAGTCGTGCCAATTGGCAATTTAGATTCTACCAAGCCTAAAATAAAATCTTTTTGTGCCAAACATTCAATATCTTCTACTTTGTTACTCGCCTCCCTCACATTCCATGAACACAATATGAATTTTGGCGTGGGCTGTGACCACAAAGCTCAAATAAACCCCCCAAAACCTGACAGCAAACCTGCATTTCCATCGACACCATTCACCATACCCTCTGCAAAAGAGTCCATTTCCTCTGATATGTCCGCTGGCAATACTGCACGAATGCCAGTGCTCTTGGACACAGTAGGTTAGGCACCATTACCTGCCTCGTCACCTTCCACATTAACCATTGCACAATCACTCCCTACACTATCCTTACCGTCATCACTGCCTTCACAGTTGATCTTGATCACTGAACGAGCAAGTACACTCGCATTCTATTTAATACTCACAACTCCTTCGCACTCAGGGGAAGAAGTTTCAGTCACCCCAGCCATGTTTTCGTCCATCGCAAGGTGCTTGCTAGAAGGCGGAGAACTGGCAGACATTGCTCTCTTCTTGGTGATCAGCTTCCGCCGAGTGTGAATAGTTTCCCAACCACCATATTTGTCGGTCAATGATCCTAGAACCCCAAGCAGAACAGGCAGGGTAGCAGTGGAGTCAACTGGTGCTTGAACTTGAGTGAGAACTGGACCATCCCCTTGCTGATCGGCAGTATTACTACCACGGCCAGGCGAGGCTGTGTCCCTGTCAACTTTCACGTGCTACTCACAGTACCTTCCTAAATCACCGAACAGAACGAACCAAACGCACCACTGTTGGTGACAGTTCAGCTCATTTCCTATTATAGCCGTGTTGATTTGGCTTGCTTCCGGCAATCGTGCATGCTCAAAAGCTCCACCACTGGCAATCACCCACAACAACCTCCCCGAGATGGTTTGCAATTTGGCATTGCTCGCAACTGTTTACATCCGTTAGCCTAGCCTAGTCCAATCGATTAGTCCAATTTTTTTTTTCAGAGATATGTTCCTGGTCACATTAGTCCAATCGATTAGCCATGTCTGGTCACGTTAAAGGTATGACGTAACGAGTGCTCTGTTGAGCTTGTTGATATTGCTGAGCTGTGATTTCAGTTTCGGAAGGTACTAAATGGCTGACGTAACATCATTGCACACACGTGACGTCAAGTTTGGAGCCAATTTGTCTCTAACAGTGGCGCACTCTGTTCGGTCGTTTAGGAAGGTACTGTCTGCTTCCTGGGCTGGCGCTAAATGGGCACATGGTGATCTCTTTGGCAAAAGCTCATGACACACTCTACAGTAGATATAGGGGCAAACTTTCCTTACATGTCTTCTTTGGGTACATTTCAGGCATCGCGGAGGCCTATCGTGGAAGAATGGAAGTGCTGGACACCCCTAACTCCAGCTACGTCCAGAATGTCGTCAGTCAGAATGTCGTCCCTCAATTTCAGCGCTGCTGAACAAGATGTCAATTCTGGACAATGTCAATTTTCCCGCTACCTAATTCTCGATAATCATCACGCCTTTGGTTTTAAATTTGCTGACGATTTAAAGGTCGGTGCTGCTATCCTTTCTTCTGACAGCTTTCCCCACCTTGAGTCTATGATTCAAACTGTTGACCTCTGGTCCAAACGCTGGCAACTTCCACTGTCATTTAACAAATGCCACTCTTTCCATGTTGGTGCTTGTTTTGAGAACAATTCTTACTTTCTTGACGATAACATACTCCTTTCTCGTGACACTGTGAAAGATTTGGGAATCTTGTTTACTGGAGATCTTAAATCATCCTCCCACGTCCGACAGATTTGTTTGGCCGTCTACAGACGTCTAGCTATCGTCGAAAGGTGCTTCAAGTTGGCCAATAATGCTACAAGAGTGTGGGCTTTTAAAGTGTTTGTCTGCCCGATCCTTGAATACACAACACCTGTTTGGTCACCCTTTCCCTTGGGTGATACTGACTCTGTTGAGGCAATTCAGAGGCGTTTAACCAAGAGATTGTCAGGTCTCCATGATACCCCCTACAAAGCCCGCCTAACCATGTTTGAACTTCTTGAACTTTGCAGGATTAAATTTGACCTTCTGACTTACAGGATACTTAACCACCAACTGGAAGTTCCTTTACCATATTTTGATCTGGCGACAACCATCGGACGTACTAGAGGCCATAATTGGAAACTTTCCCTTCCCTCTGCTCGTTTGGAATGTCATAGAAACTTCTTCTCGGTGAGAATTGTCCAAATTTGGAACGCCTCGAGTTCGGACACTGTTAATGATCGCTCCTTGTCCATCTTCCGATCTCGACTTTCTCAGGAACCCCTCCACACTTTCTTGAAGCGACCCATCTAGCCTCGGAACGGTGTCAGTGGTCCAATCCCATTCCGTTTCCTTCTCAGCATAGTGGGCGGGTAAAATGATTATTTTTATTATATTTGTAATTCTAGGCACGCTTTAAAGCTACACTTTTAAATTAAGTTTTAAAAATTTAAAACTCCATGACCATAACCTTGAAAAGTTATTTACTGATCAGGCTAGGTATATGCAGACACTGGTTGACCTTTGCAATCATTGCACGAAATTTTATTTATTTATTACTATTTTTTTCATCACCTTTTTTATCTTTATTAAGATTGACAATTGGTTTTGGCCAAGCTTTAAATTACGATGTACTTTTTATTATTTTTTAAAGAAACAATGACAATGATACCGGCTTTTCCCCCTCACTTGTCCCTGACGTTTGGCGATGCCATCTGGGACCATTGTGTCCCTAGTAGGTCTAACCTTGGTGGTAAGGCATCGTGCCCCTAACCCAGTATCACATACCCTTCCTCTGCAGCCGAACCATCGTCTTCAATTTAAACTTTTAAACTGTTTAACTTTTGTAATTTATAATTTTTTTTTTTTTTTTTTTTTTTTAGTTTTAACATCGGATGGCAGTCAGTGACCACCAGGTCTTTGCCATTCCAGTTGCGTTTGCAACAAACCTATGCTATTATAAAACGAGAAATCTCAAAACTCAAAAGACGTTTAACTAAAAAAAATTTTAATTGACGTTTGGGGGAGAGAGAGCAAGAAGAATCGCTACAATAATTTTTAAACCGGTAGTAAGCACCCTGAAACCGAGACCGGTCCCGGGTGCAGCCACGTGAACTACGTCCATTAAAAACACTAGCCACGCAAACCCCTCCGATTAAAGCTTTCAAAGAGGAAGAAAGTGACGAGGATGACTACGAAGCATTTGGTTTATCACCATCCCCTACCCAAGCCGTTACTCCTAGTGAGAAGATATTGTCAACCCATCTCGACTTCAGTCGTGCTAAATATTCAACTCCAGCTGCTCAAGCTCCTATAATGCGAATTCCCCCTAAGACCAAAACAGAATACGCAACTACGAGCACTGGTCCTAACTCACCCCTACATATTCCGCGAATACCAGGGGTCGAATTAGAATTTTGTTTCTGTGCGCCAACAGTTGCTCCCCTGAGCTGCTAGATGGGCGCAAATTATTCAATCTCGGCGCAGTTCACAAAATTTGCTTGTCAGTCAAATGACTTACGCTATTAAAAAAAATAGTGTAAGTCATTTGACTGACAAACAAATTTTGTGAATTGCGCCGATTATATATAAAATGCAGGTGAAACTTTTGATTTTTGAAAATTCAATACAATTATGCTATTCTTGTAGCACTGGGAATTAATGGCATGCTGACTATATAGGCCTACTTAATAGATATTAAGGTAGCGATTCTAAGTCACTGCTCATATAGACATCTGTACTTTGCTCCTCGGGCATGGGCAATGCTTCTATTTCTGATAAACAATGATGGACCTTCCGTTGCTGCCGATTTGCACTGCTTGTTTGGTCTTGGGCCGTAAGGTTGCGTGGTTGGTCACTTGGCTCCAGATGCCAACCAGTGACCTACAGCTCCCGATGAGTCGTAGTCTGCTACGCTATGAATTTTCAGAAATTCTGATAAGGTGCTCCATTGTCGTACAATTCAGTGAGGATCGCCAGTCATCCATGATTCGCATCATTGTTGAAAAAACACGATCAACTGTAGCGCTATGAGTAAGCCATTACAAGGGCAATGTTCACCAGGTGGAGTATATTACAGAACATTTCTTGTTTCATGGTAAAGATGATTTTCCACAGTTGCGAAAATCCAAGAGTCACATGGTGTTTTGAAACATTAGTTTTTAATTGTTGCCAGGGCCGTAGGAAGCAACTTAAAAGTGGTATGGCCTAACCAAATCAGCTAGGGGGACTGGGGAGCACTGTAAGTTCCCACAGCAGGGTCCCGGGCCAAACCGCAGATGTTGAAGCAATTTCTAGTGCTGCAGTGTCGTATCTGGCTCTGGAGGCCATGTTTTCGAACAAATGTTTAAGATCTACTTTTTTAGTTAAAATTAGGACCACAGCAGGGGCGGATCGATGAATTTATGGTGGGGAGGGGGGATGCTGGGGCAGAGAAGCTTTGAGGACTTTTTTTTCTTTTTTGCAGTTCGCTCCATCAACTGGGGTGCATTTTCCTGAACGACAGTGACTTTTTAGTTGGTGCCACCCTCCCCCTACAATTTCAACCATGAAGATACTTTGTGCTACTAAATGTACGATTTTGATCGGAAGTGGGCACATTTTCGTGTTTGTATCAGCTGTTAGTATATCCAAATTACGTGATGTCGGTGGGAAGTCCTGTGTTTGATCCCAGTCGGGACAATTGGCTTTTATTTCTTCCTCACATGAGTATATCTTGTATTCTAGCAAAACCAGTCTTTAATACAGCCTGTTTGCTTCGTTTGCCCTTTACCTTGTGATTTTTTTTATTTATTTAGTACGTCAGTTCATTTTAGAACCCTTGCCCTTACGTAAGCAGCATGTAATAAGTAATTTGCCCTCCCCCCTCCGTCCTTGTATATGTAAGCGATGTTTCCTATTCCGTTATTAGTGACTTAAAAAGTTACTTTTGAGAAAGTTATAATCGGTTGGTCGGTGTGTTGGGCTTTCTACGTTTGGTGTTGACTTTGTATAAAGCTTACTTTGCAGCTTACTTTGACTTTGTAGGTTACTTCAGCATTTCGCTTACTTCTTTTCCCCGAAAACCTCCTTCTCTCTGTCAAACTCATTGTCCTTCGTAGGGTGCGGGGGAAGCTCTGTTTATGCATGGACTTGTATACTATTACACTATGTAAGCAAGCTTGATGACAGCAAGCTTGTTGTGTGTTAGGATATATGGTATTTTAAAACTTGTGTGCCGAAAGTGGTACGGCAAATGCCGCACCAGCCGTACCGCTTCCTATGGCCATGATTGTTGCCATTCACATTACACATTGTCTGTGGCACACCCATTCTTTTTCAACACCACCCAAAAATGCCGTGTTAATGTAGTTAGTTCTTCATTACCATAGGTCGAAAGAAGTGTTTTGTCATGTTTTGGCCAGTTAGCAGGATCAAAGATGGAATTGCATGTAACGATATTGTCTTCTTCAAAATCGTTGAACCTTGAATTAACACATGTTGTAATTTTATCGATAGTTGCCTTCCTTTCCTTTAAAAGCAGTTGGGTAGCCACTGGCCACTTTGGTTAGCACACAACCAGCAAACTCGGCAGTATCACTTTTTTCCCCTCCTGGTTGCAGTGTTACTTTTTCGCGAAATTCGGTTAAGTGGCTACCATCTGTTAACTAGGTGAACTAGTTGATCTTTAGCAGTAGAAATAGCCTCCACTACCGACGATGCAACTAAAGATTCCTTCTGCAGGGTTGTGGAAATAATGGACAGTTGTGTCATAACATCTATGAAGAAGTTCAGTAGCAGTGGAAATTTGAACTGGTCATGATCTTCGTCCAGCCTTTCATTTTTGCTTTATCATCATCTTTAACATCTTCACGACTTTCACTGGCAGCATCTTTAAAATGGGTTAAAATGAGGTTGAAATTGCTCTGCAACGCTGTCATAGCAGCCAGCTTATGAGCAATTCATAGTGTGCCACCTGTCTTTTTTGGTTTTAAGGCCTGAATCTCCAAGGCATCACCCACTGCTTTAAGTTTTCGCCATCGTTTAGGAGATCTGCTATAAAACGCATACATACACACCTTTCAAAACTAACTCAATTTCATCAAAATACGTACAGTGCATTGATTCCCCAATTGCAAGTTCTAGTCGGTGAGCAACACAGTGGATTGTTATAATCCATGGCATATCTTTTTGCATTAATGTCATGAGACCTTTCGAAGACCCAAAATTCACGGCTGCACCATCTGCACTAGCACTTACGCAGTAGTTTTTCCAGTTCTTGGACAGCTCTGACAATATAGCACTGGTTGACACCTGAAATCCCAAAGCATTAGCTTTTTCTATTTCTTTTATGCCCGCAAACTTCGTAATGGGTACACCCTGTTCCAATAATCTGATGCAAACGACTTCTTTCTCAGAAATGGCTTTATCCGTGAAGTCGTCACACGAAAAACTAAAGTATGGATGCTTGTTGGCAGTGGTATGAATGAGTTTCTTCAAATCATCTTTAAAAAATTCAGCAGTATGCAGTATGCAAATTCAGCAGTATGCAACTCACAGTCCTTAGCAGCCTTATCGTTTGCGTATGTTTCTCCTAAATTGACGCCGTGTTTCTTTTTTAAAGCAATTAGGCTTGGAAAAATAGTGAAGGGCAGTTCTTCTTTTCCAATAAAGTAAGCCAAATTAAAGAGCTTCTCCGATTTATCCTTTTCTTTAACGTTCATACGAATCAGTCCTGAGTCAATCGGCCTGTCTTGTGATCTTATCATCGAAGTTTCCAGCCTATCTGAAATAAAATGCGCGTATACAATAATCTATTTACACACATCACATGCCTATGTTTTTTAATACGTTTATCACGTCCACGTGTAGGCAACAAAAAAGTAGGCTCCTTCATTCAACTAACCTGCTGTTTTTTTTTATGTCCAGCGCTGTCGGCATGTCTTACTGCGTTGCATTTCCGAATATTTGTAGTACCATGAATGTAAGCCTCTACATCGGCAACACGTCCAGCGTTCCCAGCTGCAGCGTGAGCATCATTTGGTTGTTGGCGACATGTACAGCACCATACCATTTCCATCAACCCATTTTTTGATTCGAAATCAAGCCATGACAAGCCCCAGTTTATAACTGTCTGCAAGCGAACCTTTTTTTCTGCCTCAGTTGATTCCTTAGACGTTGTCGTGCCACGATTTGCTAATTTTTCCGGCCAAGTTTTGTCTTGTGTGGGTTTTGCGCTAAAATAATTATACAGCGACATTTTCAAACTTGTTTTTCGGTTGTTGCTCCGTTACAGCGCTCGCAACCTCTGACCTAAAGCACGTGGAGACTACAGAGCACAGTAGCTGCAACGTCACAGCAAGGGGAAGGCCCGTGACGTCAGCACATGGACAGCAGACAGGTATCTGTTCTATAAATAACTCTCATCCACCTTGCATCGCGGCGATGACTGGACTCTCGTCAGGCTAGCAGCTGCACTACTGTACACAACTAAAACGCTTTTATTTTTTTCTATAACGAAGTGCTAAGAAAACGGCTGGAAAATTCACGGAAAAATAGATTTATTTTCCCTTTTAAAGAAGAATTATTTCCTTTTTTTCTTGGCGCAAATTTTTGCGCTGCTAAAGCCTGAACTGGGCACTGTTTGTCAGTGCAGGAGCGTAAAACGCGCTTTGCGCCCTTGTAATTCGAGCCCTGCGCAGTACGAGCATGACACATTTCTACCCCGCCGGAACTCCCTAACATAGTCACTCTAAGGTTCCTCGATAGTTTGTGACCTGGCCAGAATATTGGAGAAACTGCTAAATACAGGGTAGTCCACAAAAAACTGTGACCCACAATTTTCTAAGTCCAACTTTTCTAATTAACACCCCTCAGAACCAGGAGAAGAAAAATCTAATCTAATGGAAACGGGAAGATTTCTGTCCTCGTCTGGATCTGAGGTATGCTAACTAGAAAAGATGGACTTAGAAAATTGTGGGTCGTCAAAAATCCCAAAGATACAGACCCAGTTTTCGGACTACAATATGATACTAAAAAAGGCGAGCGGACCTTCAGTAATAAAGTGGTAAAAATTTTTGAGAATGACGTAGTGGTCGAGGGGCAACAAAACGTGTGGAGACGTGGGTTTTGGAATTGGCTAGTTTTCAAAGATTTGAAAGAAACCTCCCACGTGCCGGAAGTTAAAGCAGCTTACGCGGCTATGTTAAAAAATACTAACGCTATTACTATTAAAATACTATCACAACAACGACCCAAATACTCGTAAACCCAAATCTAATCATAGCACCTAGTACAAGTCTATTAATCGCTCCGATTTGGAAATACATGAAATCGAAGAAAAAGGGGACAGGCATGGTTAAAAAAGTGGGTTATTCGAGCAGAGTCGATTACAAATATTACGACGATCTTAATGACTTGATAAAGAGACTCAGACTTTGTATAAATCTGCTTTGGCCAGCCATGACGGACATAGAAACGAGATGGTCGAAATTTTATCAGAAATGCAGCAAAGACAAATCATAACTGCTCAGGAAAAAACAGTGGCTTATCAAAATTTAGGGTTGGGCTGAGTAAATCAAGAAACAGCTTAAGATAAACATCAAAACTCAACTAACGGAAATAGTTTTTACAAATTAAGAATCGCAAAAAAGGTCCCTAATTCACCCCTGAAAGAGTCCTTAATTAAAGTATGCATAGACCTCTCTAATCCATCCCTAAAAAGCGTCCATAATTAAAGTCCTTAATTTAATAACGTCTAAACTTGAGTTTGTTTAATAACATCTCTGTAGTGTGTAATGCAGTGCCAACCAGGACCACTGCACTAAAAAAGTACTGTAGCAAGATATGTAAAATTATTCTTAAATAAAATAAATAAAATTTACAATTTTACCAACTATTTTATATTTTACTAATGATAAAAAGTCTTAAGTTTAAGAAAATTATGTTGTATGTACTACACTCCTGGTTCATTAAATGGACTTAGCCAAAAAATACAAAATTCAAAACTTTAAATATTGTATTTTTGGACGCTGTAAGTGATTCTGAGCAACTTTTCCTTTAACACCTCACGTCTAACTACACTAGTTTAGATTTTAAAATTACCATAGGACTTTGAAAAAATATGAATGATCCGGTAGGACTTAGCCAAAAAATGCAAAATTCAGAATTTTTAAAATTGTATTTGGGGACTCTGTGATTCTGAGCAACTTTTCCTTTAACACCGCACATATAACTACACTAGTTTAGATATTAGCATCACCATGGGACTTTGAAAAAAAACGTTTCCAAGCATTTGTTTTGTCCCCGTGCCAGCTGCGAATCCCTTTATAAGCAGCCCCGTTTCAGCTGGCCAGCCACTTGTGAAAAAAATTTCAAAGGAGGCAGATCACAGCCGGCAACCCAGACTGACCAAAACCAAGTGTGAGTAAAACTGTTTTTTATTTAATTTTAATTTTTATATAACCAAGTTTTTAAATAATTTTTAGAATACGATTTTGTTGTTTTTATAACCTAGTAAATTAATAAATTAAAATATCTTAATATCTTAAAATAAGTTTTTAGAATAAGATTTTTTGTTAAAAATAACTTAGCAACTTATTAATCTTCCCCCAACACAAAACATGTTTTTAAAGGAAGTTTTAGAGTACCATTTTGTTATTTATAACCTAATAAACTAAAATAACTTATAACTTATAGTAACATTAAATAAAAAAAAAAAAAACCATAATTACCATTTATTGCCTATTTCCGTGCGATGTGATCTTTCCCACAGCAGGGGTCAGAATGAGTCTAAAGCAAAATAATCCCCCATTATATACACGTCTGGTGACTCAACATTTTACAAAACCAAACTCGGGAAACGAATTCTCAGCCAACGTTTTCAAAAATTATTTTTCAAAAACCGTTTCCTGAAAATTCGTTTGGTTCGGTGAGTTTTGAGCTGCACCCGAGTCTGACTCGCCATTCGGGAAAAAAATTTAACCAGAACAGATCAACCAAGTGTAAGTTGATGAACCAAGCGTAACCAAGATCAACCAAGTGTAAGTCTGAACCGCTCACTTTGATTCTGAAATCATCGATTGAATTGGGTACTGTACCAAATGATTGGCGATTGGCATGGGTTACCCCTATATTTAAAAAGGGAAACACATCTGATCCAGCAAACTACCGTCCAATCTCGTTATCCTGCATCCCCTGTCGTTTGCTTGAAAGTATTATCCGCGACCGTGTTCTAAAACATCTTAATAAATTCAAGCTAATCCCAGATGATCAATTTGGTTTCCTACCAGGTCGGTCAAAGACTTCTCAATTACTACACTGTTTAAACGACTGGACTAAATCAATCGAGGAAGGTACACCGGTCGATCTTATTTGCATTGACTTTGCCAAAGCTTTTAATTCGGTCGTACATTCGAAGCTACTTTTTAAACTACAAAAGTTTGGCATTGGTGGGAAAATATTATGTTGGATAAGAAACTTTCTTAGCTTTCGGTCCCAATCAGTGGTAATGGCAGATTCACTTTCGGAACCAGGTTTAGTTAGCAGTGGCATTCCACAGGGATCTGTGTTGGGACCTTTACTATTTGTTATCTTTATCGCTGACTTGAACACCCAAGGTGATGGTGTGAAGATGCCCCAATTTGCTGACGATGTAAAGGTCTATCGGGTGTTGGCAATCAGCTGGATTCTGCTCTCCTCCAGATGGTTGTTGATGATGTGAATAGTTGGTCTTTAAAATGGCAGCTCCCAATAAATATCGTTAAAAGCCAGGTGCTTTCATTAGGAAGAAAAAACCAAAATTTTTCGTATGTAATTGATAATACCATTTTGTACACTGAAGACAATATTAAAGACCTGGGAGTCCACTAACTTCAAACCTTAAATCTTCAACCCATTGTAACCAAATCACTTTTAAGGCAAAACGGATGGGCTACATGATTAAACGATGATTTAGCTCTGGTGATGTTTTTACATTGGTCAGGGCCTATAAAGTCTATGCTAGACCAATTGTGGAGAATGCGTGTCAGGTCTGGTCTCCATACCGCGTCAAAGATATCATGAAAATTGAATCAGTGCAGAGGTCATTTACAAAAACTTTACGGGGTTGTTACAATCTGTCTTACCAACAACGTGTTAAGTATCTTCACCTTGAGTCCCTTGAACATAGGCGTCTAATAGCAGACCTATGCTTAACTTACTCTATTTTGTGTGGGTTTACCGACATGAATCCTTCTCACTTTTTTAATGTTCGTGGATATAGCTATACCAGAGGCCACTGCTATAAACTAACTGTTGCAAAGACTAAATTAGATTGTACTAAGTACTTTTTTGCAAGCCGTGTGGTTGGCCCGTGGAACTCGTTGCCATCCGAGGTGGCGACAGCTAGTAGCATACGCCAGTTCAGGTCGGGTCTCCGTAGGTTGGATTTATCTGTGTACCTCAAGTGTTTTTAATATGTTTAGCATTTAGCTTCTTTTGTTTTCCTTTGTTTGAAACAATAGCATTTGCCCTCCGACTCGGCAAATTATTTATTTGCCACGTATTTCTTTTCCTATTTTAATAATTTGGGATAGCGTATCCAATGCGATCCCTTTCTGTATTCCCTTTACCTGTTTTTATGATTATTATTATTATTTTAATATTTTAATTTTTTAATTTTATATTATTTTAATTTTTATTATCTTTATTAAGATTGATAATGATGGTTTTGGCAAAGTTTTAAACTGCAATGGATTTTATTCGTTTATATATATTTTGTTAATATTATTATGTTTTATTGTATTGAAGAAACATTGACAATGATACCCGGCTTTTCCCTCCACTTGTCCTTCACGTTTGGCGATGCCACCGGGGACCATTGTGTCCCTAGTAGGTCTAACCTTGGTGGTAAGGCATTCGTGACCCCAACCCAATACCATATACCCTTCCTTTACAGCCGGTCAATCGTCTTTGTTTTAATCTTTTAAACTTTTGTAATTTATAATTTTTGGTTTTAACATCGGATGGCAGTCAGTGGCCACCAGGTCCTTGCCACTCCGGTTGCATTTGCAACAAACTTATATATTATTACATTATTATTATAAGTAGAACTTTTTATTAATTTAAATTTTTATATAACCAAGTTTTTAAAATAAGTTTTAGAATAAGATTTTGTTGTTTTTATAACCTAGTAAATTAATAAATGAAAATAACTTAGTAACTTATAAAATAAGTTTTTAGAATAAGATTTTTTGTTCTTTTTTTAGAACTTGGCAACTTATTAATCTTCCTCCACACAACTTAACACTTTAAAAAATTCTAATAAACGCGTGAGTTATCCAAAGCTGTAGAAGGTTACATCTCTGGCGTAGACCCTAGTCGTCTCCTGACTATAAAAGGTACTTAGAGTACCTTTTATAGTCAGGAGAAGAGTAGGGCGTAGCTGTAACCATTTTGTTTCGGGAAATGTTAGAATTAGGATTAAACATCCCTTCTCTCCCGTCCTTAAAAAAAAACGCGGGCCCAAGCTATAGAAGGCTAACTAAATACTTTTTATAGTCAGGAGACGACTAGGGTCTACGCCAGAGATGTAACCATGTGTGTCGGGAAATAAAAGAATTTAAAATTGTTCCCCTCCTCCTCCCTCCCTGTTCTAAAAAAAACGTGGGAGTTATCCCAAGCTATAGAAGGCTAACTAAGTACCTTT
>JAHWFP010102585.1:0-15973 GCA_023313725.1 Lithobius niger | reverse complement strand
TCAAATAGACATTATTTTTAGTATAATGAAATGCATAGATCATATTTGGTTTTCGAAATGTATAGCTGTCAATGTTATAATTATGCACATAATTCCGGCTCTAGTTATCCTTCGTGTGATGGTTATGCTCAGAATTGTTTCGCTCGAGTAGCCATTCTAGTGAATGCGTACATGTCCTATTGCGTTTTATTAATACTCACAAACGTTTTTTTGTTCGTCTTGAGTGGCGAAAGACAAATTCTCCGTGAGCTTATTCAGAGGCCTTAGGATGGTAGACAAATTACGATGCTACGATTGCCACCCTACCACTGTGAGTTAAACCCCATAGAAATGATATGGAGCCAATTAAAAGGGTATGTTGCTGCTGAAAACACATTTTTCAAGATGCCAGAAGTTGAGGAGTTAACAGCGGACAGCATACAGCGCATTAAACCTAAAGAATGGGCTGGTGCAAGCCATGTCAGGAAGGTTGAGCAACAAATGGACGTGGACGCCCTAACTGACACCAAGGTGGAAGAAATATCATTTCAAGTAAATTGTGGCAGCAGCAGCGAATCAGGCGAAGATCCCGACATGAGTGGCATCGAAGAACTGTAAACACTCATCACTGTTATGCTTTTCTCGAGACCAACAATCCTTCTCAGTACTAAAAAAAAAGGCGTTTCTCAAGGCCAACTAACAGCCCTTTTCAGGGCTAAAACGGTTCTTTTCAGGACCACCAATTCTTAAAAGAAGAGAATCAATTACCTGTTTTATTCCATATTTTGAAAATAAAGTTTACTCCTTTTTTTTAGAAAAGCAGGGGGAGGGGGCTATGATGGATGAATTATTAGCACGATTCTATCATGTGCCAGAGGTCGTGGATTTTAGTCAGGTATCATCCCCCAACCCCTGTTCATTCAATAAGAAAAGGTCTCGAAAGTGCACTTGTGCTCATGTCGATTGTGTGATGTAAAAGATGCAAATCATTTCGTAACAAAATCATCCCTCTTCGTATCATGATAACCCAGGCAGCTGAAAAGGATGTTTATTCGACTACTTTCTATTTTTAGGTATCTCCGTACTTTAAACAGTTTAAAATATTTTTTAATTACTCAAGTTTTAAAATAATTTTTTAGGTATTTAAAATAGTTTTAAAATATTAAAACCGAGTTCTATTACAAAACAACAGCAAGTTAAAAAAAAACTTAATAAATAAATAATGCCACTTATGATTGCTCTCATACTCAAAATAAAAACTAAAAATATTGTTATTACAAAATGTCCGGTTTAACACTTTCTATGAAGGCTAATAGCGTCTTTGTTTTTTTACAAAATATAATATAATAAAACTAGATAATACAGACCGAATGATAGCTGCTGTTTCACTCTCTGAATTATTCTGCAAGTCTGGTAGTTTCGTTAATCGTATAATAACTTGTGTAATTTAAATAGTAAAAAGGGAACACAACTGCATGCGAAAATAAGAATTAAAAAGCTAATGTAAAAAAGTTTCAATGTAGGCCGACTAAAAGCACAGTGATGTACAGTACTAATAATAAAGTTTTTCTGAAGGGGAAAATTATTATTTTTACGGAATCTAGGGGAAGAAACAGCAGAAAAAATAGACTGGTAATAAAAGCTGATGAAAAAAGACCGCGAAAAATAAAGCCACGGAGAAAAGGCTTCAAGAAAAAAGCCACGGAAAATTCAAGAAAAAAAGCCGATGGGCAAAATCATGAAAAAATCTGGTGGAAAATTTGCAAAAATACTTTCTTGGTGGGTGGGTGGGGGGGGGGCGGGTGAAGGGATTCCGGTAATCCAGAAAAAAAGTATCACTTATAAAGTATCAAGTATTAAAAACAATCCGGAAAAAAAAGTATCAAAATTTGTGCAGAGAAATTCTTGGCTCTTATTACTCCCTTTTCAAACTTATCAGTAAGTGCACTTGATTTCCTTCTTACCCCTGTACACACTGTTCGCCACGGCCGTGGTGATGTCATGCGTAACCTTAACTCAAAAAATGTAACATGTTTCGGTTAGAATCGAGCGAATTATTTTTGTTGATGGAAAGCAGCCAGGCAGGAAAGCTTTCCTGCGCCACTGCGTATGAATACACTTCAGCCACGAATGGATACAAGGCTTTGAAGAAGGTTGTACGCCGATTTTAGTTATCCTTTGTGTAACATTTATGCTCAGAATTGTTTCGCTCGAGTAGCCACTCGAATGAATGAGTACGTGTCCTATTGAGTTTATTGGCGCCATAATAATACTCACAAACGTTTTTTGTTCGTATTGAGTGGCCAAAGAGAAATTCTCCGTGAGCTTATTCAGAGACCTTAGGATGGTAGATAAATTATTGTGCCGTAATTAGACATAACAGTTCTATTTTTTTTAGCTGTGTCAATGGTAAAATACTCCCAAGTGCTACTCCTATCATGATGGTTTAATAATTTTCAACCAAGCTTTTCTCACATTGTGTGTGGGAATACATGTACGTGTGAATGTGTAAATGTATGAATGTGTGGTACCACGAAGAAAGAAGTCTGTCCCACAGGCCCCGTCTACAGGGGGTTTTCCTGATGGGTTGCTCAAAAAGGGTTGCTCTGCTTTTCTCCCCCTACTACTTTCATACTCAATTAAAAGTACAAGAAGATAATAAATAGTGAAGAAACTACTAATGACAAGAAGACAGGCCTATTTACCCTTTGTGTAAAAGTCGTGTTACACAATCGTTATTAAAAAAAGCTTCTCTCCAGAGTGAATATATAACGCTTGTGAGCAAAAGCCTGTCCACACTCGACACATTTAAATGGCTTCTAACCACTGTGTATAATTGCATGCAACGACAAACCACTCTTCTTGTCAAATGTCTTTCCACATTCAATACATTTAAATTATATCTTTCCGCAGCGTATATCTGCGTGTCACGTTAATAGTGCTGGCAGTTTCCATGTAATTTTCTAAACGTTTATAAAACCTAATTAAACGTTCGGTTAACCGAAAACCGTGAAGAATCTACCGTAATAACAACGAAGCAACAAACTTAAGAAAAAAAATGTGTAGGCCTATATAAAATAAGGTAACTCCGTTTTACTAATTTAATTAAGCAACACGAATCACACGTCACGTAAACAAAAAGTATTTATTCTTAAGTAAAACAAAAGTTAAACGATAGCCAAAATTAAAAAAAAAGATAGAAAGTGGAAATCGTGAAATTCCTCACACATTGCGATTGTTTTACGATCTCGGATCAGACGGCACGCTTTAGAATTCAGTGTGGTTTAACCATCCGGTGGTTAGTTGATTTGAACAATTTGTAGACAATTAGGCTATTTAAATTAAAAGTTTAATTGTTTAATACGTGATATTTCATCCATTCTTCAGTGTCCCGCTATGTAACCGCTGAGCGCGGTTAAAACCTGGCGTGACTTAAGCCTAACCAAGGCTGGTTTCAATTTCACCACCAAAATCGGAAGTTCAGATTTCACAGCTGTCGAACAAGTTGGATGCAGCGGAAGCAGCTAATATCGCTGGCAGTTTTGAGGTTAACTACCAAATAACGTTAAAGTAACGATTATTGAATTAAATTTTTGTGCTGTTGTGAGGTAAATAACCAGAATCTGTTAATCGTCTAGCAATATAAAAAAATGTATATACGCAAATTTCCGTTTAAACGGATGACCGTTATAGCACTACACGTTAAATAAAACTTATTCGCAAAATCCTTTTCACACTTGCCACATTCAACTGGTTTCTTTCCTAAGATGTACAAGTATATGCTTCATAAAATTAAACTTTTGCATAAATGCGTTTCCACACTCAACACATTAATTATTTCTGTTCACTGTGTACAAGTTGAAGGTATTCTAAAATGAAACCATTTTCCCAGTTCTGCAGCAGCCGAAACCATCCTGTTTAAGACCAATGACAGGCATTCGAGATTCTCAGTCTTTGCAGCTTTAGTGACGGTAATGCTAGCATATCGTGCAGCATATGAAACCCAGCTCCACAATAGTTACGTCCATTAATATCCTAAAAAATCTACAACAAAATAGCGGATTCGTTAAAGCAAATTTGTCACAATTCTCGTCCCGAGGAAATTTCAAGTATACCGGGAGCATCGACACAAATTATTTTTTTACCCAGGCTTAAAAAAAACGTAACACACTCTTAAGAAAAAACCCATGCGGGTGCTCCGAGCGCCACTTTATTAACTTTTAGTCGCTTAACTAACGAGAAGTATTTTCGGCCAGAAGAGAAAATATCACTACAAGAAACTATGGAACAATTCGTGCAGCAATTAAATTTTGTTTCTCACTTATTCAGAATTGCATCGAAAGGGTGTACTGAGTAACCCAGATTTTCAAATACTCTTCTGTACTTGTACATTTTAGGGCCCAATACAGAAAATTCACCTATAGTTTTATGTACAACAGCTGTTGCATTCATTTTCATAAGACTTATTGTAACATAGTCACAAACAGAATGTGACTAATGATACTGCACTGTGTCATCCAGAAAAAAACACAGCAACCAACCACAAGGACAATGTCAATCTTGTGCCACAAAAGTTAATGATAGAATTACCTTCTCTCGTATAGTTCTAGTCTAAACAGCAACAGAACTATGTTCTCAACTGGCTTCAATAACCTTACTAAACCAATTTTGTTAAATAGCTGCACTAAGCTGGACCAATAAAAAGGTTTGAAAACTCCAAAATACTAGTATTACCTGGTTGATTTTGGTTTCTATTGCCTGTTGAAATATACATTACCTTTTTTATAGCATTCTCCTTCTCAAAATGCTGTTCAATCTAGAGAAATTAAATCGAAGATGTCCTTCCGGTTCGTGACTATGCCTCCATCATATAAAAGCCGAAGCGGAGCGGTAAGCTCACCTTTCGGACCTCTATTGTGCCCAAATAGCGACAAGAGGAGAGGACGGGACCGAGGTAATGTGTATTTTCAACAGGCTATAGAAATCAAAATCAACCAGGTAATACTGGTATTTTGCAGTTTCTAGTTGCCGTGAAAATATAAATTACCTTTTTTATAGCAATACCATAGACTTTATCAAGCCGGCGGGCGCCATTTGACTCAAGTTCCCTCAGGTAGCGACTGGTTCCCTTCACAGAAAACTCGGTGTGTAAAAGGGGTTAAAGTATACGTTGGGCAGCAACAAATGGCCCGATACGGTAAAGTCCCTCTGCTTGATGGGGCATGTCCCGGAGATAATGGGACGTGAAGACCGTGGGATGCCTCCAGGCGGCAGCTTCCATTATTTCAGTGATGGGGATGTTGCTGTAATGAGCCCAGGATGTGGAAATTGCACAAAGTTCGTGGACCGTGACTCTGACGCCTTCAGAGACACAGTTTATGTCAAGTGCTTCGTAGGCTTGGACGATAACACTTTTTAGCCATGTAGCAATCATGCGGGTTGAAGTGGTGCCGACCTTATTACTAAAACGGAGGAAAAGTTGGGAGCGTCCTCGACGGATGGGCTTGGACGCCTTTAGGTAAAATCGAATTGCCCTGACAGGGCAAAGGGTCCGTTACTCTTCGTCCCCTAGGATGGTGGATAAGGAAGGAATGACGAGTCCTTTCATCGGGTTTTTGAGTTTTAGCACGGAACGATCAGCATTATGCCCGTGTGAGATCGTGGCGTCAGCATTATGCCACCGTAGTAAGGCAAGAAGAAACACTCTCTTTCTGTGGCAGAGAGGGCTTGTAGTTCGCTGCAGCGGAGGCAGGCTGCCAGCGCTACGAGGAATACTGCTTTTCTCGTAAGATGGCTGAGTCTAGCTGAGTGCATGAGTTCATAGGGTAGAGCCATGAGGGCTGTGACGACGATGGATAGATCCCAATCCGGGAATTGTCTTGAAATGCGTGGACGATCCAAATGAAAGGAATGGATTAAGGATGAGATCCTATACTCTGTAAGGAGGGTCGTGTTACCAGCAGCCTTGATGACGGCATTTAGGGCAGAACGGTATACTAAGATGGTGGAGCATCTGAGTCCACTTTTGAAAAGAGCCGTGAGAAATCGGAGGAGGTCGTGCATAGGGGGACGGATTGGATCAACTTGTTCTGAGATACACCAATGAAGCCATCGTTTCCAGTGACTGTCGTAAATCTTGTTGGTAGAGGATCGGACGGCTCGTGATGCGATGCGAGTGGCCTCGTCTTCCAGAATGCCACGCGCTTGGAGGAGCTGGATGATAGTAGCCACACGTGAAGTCGTAGTGCTCGGTGGTTCGGGTGAGGATCGATCCTCCGCATTGGGACAAGAGGTCCAGACGGCTCTGTAGACGGCGAGAAGACTCGATGAGGAGGCTGAGTAGTAGCGGAAACCAGGCTGCTACTGGCAAATTCAGTGCTATTAAAAGGAATCGTCCGTGTGAGCTGGCAATTTTGCGTAGCACAAGAGGGAGAAGGCGAGGAGGAGGGAAGGCATATGCATAGAGGTGATCCCAATTCAGTGTTAATGCATCCACTACCCAGGCGCGAGGATCCGGGAAGGGGCTGACAAATAGGGGAAGTTTGGCATTGTACCTCGTGGCGAAGAGGTCGACCATCGGATGATCCCAAAGGTGGAACAGGACGGAGCAGATTGTCGAATGTAATGTCCATTCGCTGGTAGGCAGATTGCGGCGAGAGGGGGAAACGGCGATTACATTCAATGACCCTGGGATGTGGAGCGGTAGACGCAGACACGGAGTTGAATGCATAGTTGAAAGATTTGAGAGGTGACGTGATGGAGAGACAGAGAGCGTGTCCCCCCTCCCCCCCCTTCTGTAGGTAGGCGACAGCAGTCGTGTTGTCTGTATGGACTTATACTGTCCGTCCTGCTACATTGTCTTAAAAATGGCGAAGGCCGAGAAGGACTGCCAAAAGTTCTAGACGATTGATGTAGAATGTCGTCCCAGTTGACCAAGTGCTGGACACAATAAGGTTGTCGATGTGAACTCCCAAACCTGATTGGGATGCATCCGTGAAAAGACAGACTTCTGGGAGAGGCTCATGAAGAAGAACCGTGCCACTCAGATTGAGGACGTCCATCCACCATCAGAAGGTGTCAGTGGGAAAGGAGGGACCAAGAGGCAGAGGGATGGCAGAGTTAGCGCATGTTGAGGATCGCCCCAAAGACTGGAAAGGTAGTGGTGGAATGGACGTGCCATCCACCTGCCGTAAGGAATGAGGTCTGCAAAGGAGTCGATGGTTCCGATGGTGGATGCGAGATCTTGGAACTTCTGGACAAAGGTATTGGCGGAATGCAGGTGACTTTCTATGCGTTCCAGGGATGGCATAACTGTTGCCTTCTTGAGGTCGAAGAATACTCCCAGGAACACGAAGGATTGAGCGGGCTGAAGGTGGGATTTCGAAAAATTTATCCCCAGACCAAGGTGATGAAAAAGAGACACGACGTCGTACAGATTGTTGGAGAGTGTAGTTGGGTTGGGATGAGGCAGAGACAGTTGTCGAGAAAGGCATGTATACGGATGTCTTGTTGATGTAGGTAGGCGAGGACGGGACGTAGGACCGTGGTGAAGACTAGTGGGGTGGCATTTAGTCCGAAGGGGAGGCAGAGGAATTCGAACACCGTACCGTCTATTAAGAAACGGAAGAGGTGTTGGCCAGACGCATGAAGCGCTATGTGAAGGTATGCGTCCGCAAGATCTAGTGACACTATCCAGTCGTTGGGTTGTAATGGATTTCGGATGGAAGATTGTTTCCATTTGAAAGTGTGGATTGAGAATGAATTGGTTCAGTGGTTTTAGGTTGAAAATCAGACGCGTCCCGCCTGATTTCTTGTTGCACAGAAAGATGCTGCTGTAAAAGCCTGGAGTGAACGGAGGTAGCACTACACAAATGGACTGTTTGTGAAGAAGGGACGTTATTTCTGTCCGGAGTGGGATGGGTGCTGGTGCTTCTAGCTCCCAGGGTGGATCTTGCACAGGGGGCTTGTTCAAAAACTTTGGTTTGAAGCCATGTAAAATAATTGAAAGGATAACCGGATCGGAGGTTACCTTTAAATTTGCCAAGCTTTGGCATAAAATCGAAGACATCCCCCTACTTTTTGTGGGAAGACGGAATGTCAATAGTTGTCACGTCCCCTGTTGCGAGGACGGGAGGAGGAACGTTGGCATCTGTCAGGAGTGGATGGCCGACCCAGGGAACGACCACGTCCGCATCCCTGGGAACTGGATGGAAAGGGCTATGTGGAACGTGGTGGCGGAGGCGGAGCAGTCAGGTGCTTTCATGGCCTTCCAATCGTCCTTAGGTTGATCTGTTTTGGAGGACGGGGTGGATGGTTGTCGTCAATTCTGGTGATTCTTGCTATAACGAGACTTGCGAAAGATATCTGGGTGAGGAGCCACTTTAGGGAGCAATCCGCGGAACAGGGATTCAGACTCGTGAATGGGTTGGTTCCGGAGGAGGTGGCGGGTGGAATCATGAAGATTGGATGCTGTGTTCAGAGCAATTTCTCGCAGAAGAAGCGTGGAGTTAAAGAGGGCATGTGTAAACCAGTTCATAGCATGGTATGTGGCAAATTCATAGCATGGTATGTGGCAAAGCAGCTCTTTCGAAAAACTTGATTGATGAGAAATGCTAGTTGGCAGGTGTCCTCAGGAGGAGGATCGGTGTAAAGCCTTTCACACAGTGCATTGGCTGCAGTGCTGAGGACGTCTGCTTGGGACGCAGTACGGTGACCCAGGCAGATGATGCGGTCGTTGTCACGTAGGACGAAAACAGGAACTGCCGCTCGTCTAGGAAGACAGAGAGCCGATCCGAAATCTAACTTAGCATCGGCAGTGAGAAATTCTGAGGGTATGTGTCAAAGTTTCTGGAATTGGCTGTCCCCTCACCAACGGGGCAGAAGTAGCAGCTTTCGCAGCCTGGATGAGGAGGAGGTGGATTCTCATCTAATTCAAGACGTGTCCCGTTACCGAGAAGGACGCCACCAGTTCTAAGTAGTGTCGTGAGGAGCGTAGTTGACTGTCCTAGTAACGGTGGTTGGTGCGAAAAGTTGATCACGTAGTCCAAAGCCGAAACCAGTAGCAAGACTTCTGTTCTTGGATACTGGGTCGGAGGAAGAGGATGGTTTGTATGGAAACAATCCGGAACGATCACCTCGACTGTCTTCAGTAATTCTGATAGTGGAATTTCGAAAGGATCTGGATCTCCTTGGAACGTTGGATCGGGTTGATCCGAAAGGGATGGGTCCGGTGAGTAATAAGAATCAAAGTCCTTGTCCGCAGGAGGAACCTGTGGAGGCAACTGAGTGGACGGGATGGGACGAGGTGGATTATCCGGGGCGGTAGAAGCACCAGCATCATCAAGGGAAGGATTGTGGCGCTTAGGGATAGAAGCAAGCCAGGCTGAAGTATAATCGGAAACTGGTGCTTTTCGGTTAAAAGTTTGGAGTAAGGAGTCCATGAGAGTATGTACTTGGGACGGAGTAAGAGGTTCACTGGTCCGCTGAGTGGTGGAATGTCCAGTTACCGAAGGACGGGATGAGTGCGAGGACAAATCCAGAGGAGTGAGTTGCGGTTCCACGGAGGAGACCAACTTGGCAGCAACCTTCCGGGCTTTAAGCTGAAGCTTTAGGCAAGCATACCGTTCCTTGGTACGAGAGAGTTCGTCGGCAAGAGAACGCAAGTCCCGTACTGGCGGAGGCTGACTTCAGGGGATCGGGGACGTAGCTGCAGTGTCACAAGGTACTGGGACGGACGGCTCGGAAAGGAGAGGAGAGGAATGGGCGGCGGACGCGGCTGCTCCAAAGAAACCTGGTCCGTAAGTTCGAGAATTTCAACGTTATCCGCAACCAGTGGGACCGGAAGGGATGCAAAGCGAGGAGTGCGGGACGAGGAGCCAACCTTTGGTGTCCCTTTAGCGTGAGGCATGAGGACGGCGTTACCGAGGGATGGGGTAGGACGCAGCGGATGGCACGTTAGCTGGGAGCGAAGTGAACCAGCTTGGTGGCGTAGAGAAGAAAAGGTGAGCTTACCGCTCCGCTTCGGCTTTTATATGATGGAGGCTGCGCAGTAACCTGCACAGTAGATAGCGAACCGGAAGGATATCTTCGATTTAATTTCTCTAGATTGAACAGCATTTTGAGAAGGAGAATGCTATAAAAGAGGTAATTTATATTTTCAAGGCAACTAGAAACCAAATGTTCTTATCCATAGATTAAAATAGACCTGATCGAAATGTCGTGGTGTCATTTTTATTATGGGGAGTACAAATTCTACTAGTTATTTCCTTTTGAGCAAATATTGGATGATTTGTATGAGTGTGCGGAGAGTTAAAGAGTCAGTATCATTGTTGTTTGAAGCAACAACTTCTCGTCATGAAAATGTCTTTATTCACTGTCACTTGAATCATGTCTTTTTTTATGCTTTTTGTGTCGATGTTTGTGTCTAGAAACATCTTTTCGGTTACTAGTACTTTTTTGGTTTATTGTTGTTTGGTTGCTGGTGCTTGCAAAGTTTGTGCTCTTAGTGTATGAATCCTGGTATCGTTGTCCTTTACGGTGTAGTTCTGATTGATTATGGTCTGAATCAGAACTTGAATCGTGGCGGCTTTTTGACTGCTTTGTTTGAACACGACTTTCATCTTCACTGGATTCTGAATCATGCCGTTGTCGTCTAGATTTCTGTTTATCTTCATTATAATCCTGCTGCGATCGGGCTTTCCCAACAGACGAGTGCTTTCTGTGTGCGATGTCTGTCATGCTTGAGGAGTGTGGCTCAGTTCTCCTATTGCGTTCATCATCAGAAGAACTGCTCCTCTTTTTCTTCTTCTTGCTATGTTTGCTTTTTTTGTGCGAACGGTGCTTCGACTCTGTTGAACCTTCAAGGGGAGATACAGACCTGCAAGCACAGTATTATTTTTATCAATGAACTACAACTAAACCATGTCATAATGAAAATAAAATGTGGGTTCCACTAAATTAAACACAATACCATCAATATTTCATAATGCATGTATTTTAAAATATTATTAGCCTATGTACAGAAATGGAGTTGGGAGTTAAACATGGAGTTTGGACTGATATTGGAAGGGGAGATAACTACCATTTCTGAATTAAGATCAATGCCTAACTGGCTGTTCTAACATGATAAGGTCGTGAGGTCAGAGCGCCGGTTGGAAGCGGATTTAAAGGGAAATTGTTGAATTACAGGTTGGAAGTTAATCCTTGCTAGGATAGTGTGATGTTTTAGGTCCTTCCTCCCCCTTCCCCCGACATACACAGGTGTTTTTACCCATATGTGTTAACTGTTACAGATACGAAAAAATTGCAGATTATTTCAATAGTTCACTTGAGAATGAGCAATTACATGGAACTAAGTGAATAACTTAACAGTCAAGAAATGGCGTAACCTATTATAGCAGTTATGCGCACTTGGTTACACGTTGTCATTAGCTTTTTTGCTAGTCGTCATTAGCTAACTTTGATTAGTCGCCAGTTGTGCTTTTCTTTATTGACACAAAATTTTGTGTGTGTCAAATTAAAGGTTGCATATTTTCATGATAAAAGGATCCAAATCCCAACACACCTTTTAGATCGGTTACGATTCGCAAGCTATTTACATATCAGCACATGCACACCTGATTTTTTTTTAAACAGTAGACCAACGTAGTGACTGGTTACTGTTGTAATAAATAGACATAAATCGCTGGAAATAATATTAAGGAAAATTAGAAATTAGCCAATAGCGAAAATCATACACTAGAAATAACGTAGTTCAGTAAGCCACCTTTATGCACTTACGTTTTGTCGGAGGGGCATGACCCGGATTCGAACCGGCTACCCAGTTAGCCCCCAGATCACTTGCATAGCGCCTTAATCACTATGGCCACATCCTCCACTGGCTAAATATAAAGATAACTCACTGAACCCGTTATTAAGGTCACAACCGTGACCAGGGCTCCATTCGACCGAAATTCACTCGGCCACACAATGGAGAGGGAAGACAAATCAGACACTCACAAGGCTCAATGTTTGCCAGTGGAGGATGTGGCCATAGTGATTAAGGCGCTATGCAAGTGATCTGGGGGCGAACTGGGTAGCCGGTTCGAATCCGGGTCATGCCACTCAGACGAAACGTAAGTGCATAAAGGTGGCTTACTGAACTATGTTATTTCTAGTGTATGATTTTTGCTATTGGCTAATTTCAAATTTTCCTTAATGGTTACTGTTGTAACATTTTGTAAAACTTCGCCACTAGATGGCAGTGTATTTGTTCCAATCCAATGCAAGATGAGGAGTATTTACTGCAAAGCCAAATCACTACCGCGATTCAGGGACCTGCAATGGCAGCTCAGTGGCAGTCTGAAGGACACCACTCGGGAATGGTGCCATTGTGGGCACAGTCGCAATGTTTGCAAGCGAGTCAGTAAATTGGATTATTGGTGCAATGCAAGTGGTGCAAAGCATTACGCTTGTGATCCTACATAGGTCCACAATGACGCAGAACCATGCTGCAAGAGGGCGAAGTGGAGGCCAACGCATAATGGAAGCCAGCGTGTGTCGAGATAAGCACTGGGGATAGCTTGCGATTGAAAGATAGGTTCAACATCAAGCCGAATCGTGGGAAAATACGGATTTTCAGAGAAGGGAGCTTCTGAATTTTGGAAAGATGGGAAATAAAAAGTGCAGCATAATATTATTTTAACCATGGACGGTCGAACATTTATGTTACAGGAAATTGTGATGATGTAGCGAGCACTAGTGAGATTGGTGCTTTGTTCGGTAAGCGCCAAAAACATACAAACATACAGTAAGTAGTGTACATTTCAAAAGTGTTTGTCAGTATGTGTTACCAAACATTGGGGTACACAGACTTTGTAGTTAGAAGGGGGTAACGACACAAGATATTATGTGGCAACAAAACAGGCCATCAATTTTTGAAAAAGTGTGTATAAAGTGTCAATTGTTCATGGTTATTTTTTTTGCAGGTAGACAAACATTTCAGGCTGCCAATGTGATATTTTGGGAGAGAGTAAAAATAAAAAGCGCTACATTTGTTACATTTGTGTCACATGGCCAGTTTTTGTTAAGCTTTACTGCTTAATTTGTTTATGCATAAAGATTATTTATAACAATCATTGGAATGTTTTTTTTACTATATACTAGAAATGTGTGTGTATAGGAAGTGAAAGAGAGCCAGTTTTCACAACCTGCTTTCATCCACCATACGGCAGCATAGTGGAAGAATCTGGACTGCTCGTTCTGTACGATATTTTTGTTAACATCTAATGTGTTTTGCACCAAAAATATGTATAGGAAAACATGACACGACTTACACCACGTTGTCGTAACTTGGAGTCCTTTTTTACACGCTCAGACATGCCCAATACACAAGCGGCCAACGCCCGCGTTAGTAGCGGCATCTAGCGGCGCACCATACAATTAATCACAAACGACCACTGAGCTTTACATACACTACATGCCCCTTTTTTGTCTAGGCCTACTTGCAACTTGTTTTTGTTTAACTTTAAATTATTAGATCTAGCTACGTCTAATAAAGCTTTCAGTTGTTCATTATGATCTTTATCATCTTTACCGCCACATGCAACATCATCGGCAAATGGCTGAATTCTCTTCTCATTTTCAAAAACTTCATCCATCGTTCCCTGGAAAATTTCCGGTGCAACTGAAATTCCAAATGGCAAGACAGTATACCTGTATCTGCCACACGGAGTGATAAATGTACGTATCATGGAACTTTCGTGGTCTAGTGGTAACTACCAGTATCCATCTTTAGCATCTACAAGTGTAAATTTAACAGCACTCCTAAGTTTTTGAAAAACACTTTCAGTTGTTGGCATAGGATAATGTTCCCTCAACAATGATTCACTTAATGATCTTGGATCCAAACAGATCTTTACTTTACCATTAGCTTTTTTGGTGACTACAATTGGATGTACCCATTGTATCGGTTCTGTAACCTTAACAACAACTCCAAGACTCAACATTCGGTCTAATTCAGCTTTAACACTATCTTGTAATTTAAGAGGTATTTTTCTGGAAGCAGCTATGGTGGGAATAGCATTTTCTTTTAGCCTAAGTTTAACCACTCTAGGTAGCCTACTCATACCTTCAAAAACATCAGAATACTGGTTAATTATTTCTTGTGATTTACTGACCTCTTTGGTTTCACTAGCTACACTGTCTAGTACTTTAATGAAACCTAGCTTCTTGCAAGCTTCACCACCTAAAACTGGTATACAAGCCATATCAACTACATGAAATTCTAAGCTATACTCTACACCTTTGCTAACACATGGCAAAGTACATTTTCCTAAACTGGAATTGATTGCCTTGTATATGACGATAGTTTGGCTTTAACTTGAGCACACGGCACCTGAGAGAAATGTGTTCTCTGTATATGGTGCTGACATCGGCACCTGTATCCAATTTAAACACTACCTTTTGATTACCTACTTTAATTTCACGATGCCATTCATCATTTTTAACCTGATCGACATGTAAGCTACCGACATACAAAACGTCATGTACTTGCTGATAATCTTCACTTGCGTCTTCAACTTGCTGTACAGAGTTCGATCAGCAGCAACGCGAAAAGTGATTTTTCTTCGTGCACTTGTTCTTCCACAAATTCTTCCACTTCTTAACAAGAGAAATAATCGTAGAAATCGTTTCTAAAATCGGACTGTTGGATTCGTTGAACTCGCTGGTTCCCTTCTGACACCATGTAGGATATTTGAGTTAACATCTAACGTGTTTTGCACCAAATATACGTATAGTAAAGCATGACACGACTTACGCCACGTTGTCGGAACTTGGAGTCCTTTTTTACACGCTCAGACATGCACAATGCACAAGCGGTCAACGCACGCATTAGTGGCGGCATCTAGCGGCGCACCATGCAATTATTAACAAGTGACCACTGATTTTTACATACACTACACGAAAACAATGTTTGGAATGTTTGTTACTATATACTAGAAATGTGTGCGTCTAGTAAGTGGAAGAGAGCCAGTTTTCACAACCTGCCTTCATCCACAATACGGCAGCATAGTGGAAGAATCTGGACTGCTCGTACAAAATCAATTATATTGCCATTGTTTTAATATTACGCGTATGTAAGAAAAACTAATGATTTCGAAATTTACAGAATAACTAAAACATGTAACGTGTAAGCATTGATAAATGCATAATTCATTCAGCCTTATTTCAAGAAATACATACACCAAATTGCATTTGAATCGGTGCGGAAGTCATCAACAGACAGGACAGGGAGACAGAGTAGGACTGACGTGGTCAAAGGTCACGAAGGAAATTTTACCCAAGGGGTCCAGAGTCCCATGTTGTGAAATATGTCAATTAGGACTGGCGAAACAAAAAAAAACTGGGTTGTGATGTGTCGGATCATTGATGGGCCACCCTTTTACCCCTAGCAAATTTGTATCACCGCCCAAGTAAGGAGGGGAAAGGAATGGTTTCTTCTGATTCGATCTCTGTTTTCGAGAAAGATTTGCATTAAGATCGAGAAACAGTATCAAATGATACACGTACGCCTACTCAATAAAAACTACTTATTTTACTAGCATTTATACACCTCACAGTGTAAGAGCTGGTGGTTTATAATGTGACACGTCAAATTAAAAAAAGGAACACATGTAATACATAAATTAAGCAATATTTCAAACACAAATCGAGTCCACTTTCTGACATAGCCCCACAGGAAGCATAATCCTTGTTCCTTGGAATTGGATGTTCTAATTTTACTTCTAATTGTTGTCAAGTGTGCGTTTTTCTGGTGATTTTTGTTAGTTTGTAATGAAATTTCAAAGTACGAAAATTAACAAAGTTTTTCGGAATTTTAGTTCGTTTCATTCAAGTGAACTCTAATCCGTTTTTTACATGACGATTCGAGCACTAATGTTTTTTTATTTGTTTAGCTAAAATCTATATCCTACACTAAGCACAAGTGATACGACGACCTCAAGTAGAATGCAGA